>VDFB02197771.1:0-46755 GCA_007258455.2 Sequoia sempervirens | reverse complement strand
ATATATATAATATATATATATTTTTCATATCACCACTTTTTGGACCCCCATGATCTTGCACTCACCCACTAGTTGAGGATGTGACAGGGGAGAGTGAACACATATTATAACATCCAAGTTGCAATTGCTTAGGGACAAGCAATTTTTGGGAGGGGGGATTGACTGTAATGTCCTCTTTCTAAGTAGTTGTTCGTTGTCGATAGATTAGCCTATTCCTCAGGTTTCTGTAGGCTAATGTGGTTTGGTTAGGAGACTCCATAATTCTTGGAGACTATGTTGTTCAAACATTTGGTAATTTCCTTGTGTGGCAGTGAGTTCGAGGTTATAGGGGTTTCTTCTTGCACCTTCTGGAGCTTCTTTGGAAACTTGGCCCAATATTACTATTTTTAGTAAGTCACCTCCTCAACACTGACTTGGCCCTTTCACATCTTCCTCAAATGATCAGGTTTAATATTTATTTGGTGATATTTTATAGCTTGGGGAATTGTTTTAAATAATGTTTAAGTTATAAGTTAACTTAACACTATTTTCAATATTTTAAAAGTGACTTTATTAAATGGTGTTTAGGGGACATAAGGGATTATTTAAAAGTTACATTTAAGTTGTTTTGAAAAGTGGATGCCTACATGGGAGATAAGAGATCTATTAAAAATAAATTAAATGTTTATTTCCCCAAGTTGGGTGTGGGGTTTTGGAGGAGGAAATAAAAAGGTTGAGAGCTCATTTTGGAAACACATGCTTGGAAATTTATTGAGAACTACTACATGTTGAACAATGTTTTTCCATGGCTTTGTAAAGACAAAAATCCTTACAGAGAGCCTCCATTTTGAAAGTGCAAAATCTTTTTTGGTGGATATTATAGGTGATTTCATTTACGGATCACACATGAGCTACATTGTTTTAGATTTTGGTATGATTGCCATGGTTTCAAATCAGATTTTAAAGGGCAGATTGAAGAAGTTTAATAGCAAATTTGGAGACCAAAAAATACAATTTATTCCTCCTTTTATTTGGCTACACCATTTCCAAAGCATGCTGTTCTACCCTAGGAAGGGTGTGGGAGTTGGAGATTGAAGAGCCCAAGTTTTGGGCAGGAAATTGCCAAAGTTTATGAGGCCTAGGGTTGGAGAAGACTTGACAATAAACTCAAAAGTGAACAACAATGTTTAGAAGGAAATATTAAGCTTTCATGGAGTTCCAAGGTTGTTGGTCAAAGTTTAGTTTTCAGAATTTTTACAACAGTTAATGGGTATGTCAAAAATGCAATATTAAGAGTGTTATGCTCATTTATATGTTGTTAAAACCTTATTGTAATGATTGTACTACTACTGTAATAAATTTGGAAAAGATTTCAGTTTGTGGGTATTCCTAAATAGTTGAGTTTACAACTCTTTCATTGAAAATATTTGTATTGGATGTTATTGTTGTTATTTATTTATATTGCAAACCTCAAATTGCAAAAAACACATCAACAAATAGAACACACGAAAAAATAATAGGGTGCATATTACATTGGGGCTAAACATGCATACTCAATGACATAAGTTTGAATTGCTGACAAATTGTTTCTTAAAAAACAAATTTCTAAAGCAAAGCTTCTTTCTCGTTTATTTATGAAAACATTGTTCACGTTAGTTTTCATTCTTAGAGATTTTTGTACTAACTATTGTCATGGAAGTGTGCACCCTTGCTGCGATGATGAAATCACTCAACCATCTCGTGAAACATGGGATGATCTCCCTAAGTGTGGGATCAAATTATGAAGATCAACCTTCAGAGAGGGTGAGTTCCCTTGGTAACTTCACCTAATCTAGCCTATGCTATTGTTGCTTGCTGATAAAAGGGGTGAAATGAAATATAAAAGTGAATCCTAAGACTAAAAGGTGATGCACCAAATGATTTTTGAGACCTGCACAACTTCCTAGCACACAGAGTTGATCAATAATAAAGCTAGTTCATACACAACTCAGAAGTTTAATATGCGCATGCATCAATATTTCATAAGAAGGTTATGATGTTCACAATCCTAGAAGGAAAATGTATAATCTCTTCACAACTTTGAACTGTTTACATCATTTATACAACCTACAACCTGCAATAATGCATACATTTTCTGCTTAAAGGTGCTGATAATGAGACACAAAACAAGGATTATCACATACATCACAAGAAATTGCATCGATCATTATATTACACTCAATAAAACAACTTCTAAGAAGGCCAAAATGCTTAAATTTATTGATTGAAAGAGGTGTTACATACAGTTGTACATGCCTGTGAAATGAGTTACAAGGCTGTCTCAGCTTGAAAGAACTTGAAAACCAGCTAAAATACAACAGCTAAGAGAACATGAACTAACTCCAAATTGCCCTTAGGCTTGCCTTATATGCTGCTCAATAGTTGCTAAATGATAGAAACATGTGTTGAAGAGAAAAAGGTAAGTCTTCACTTGAGTTGGCTAAGTCAAACTCCTTGGGCGTCCAAAACAATAACCCCTACTTTGCAACCCCTAAAACTATTCCAAAAGGTGTTGGAATGAAGAAAAAGTCTTTCCTTGACCTTGTCCACTATTAAGGCACCTAAAATAGCTCCTAGATGCTTGTAACTGCTCCAAAATTGGGCCAAAACTGCCTCCTAGATTTTGTCAACTATTGCACAACTCAACAAACCCTATATATTTGCAACTATCCATAAATGCACGGAAAAGAGTTACAATTGCTCATTTAAACTCTCAACTGCTCTTAACTTTATCTCCAGGTTCATAAGACATGTGGAAAAGGTTTTGGGAATCATTCTAGGGCTGAGGAATGACACATGCTTTATGTCCTAAAACTCTTTAATGCTGCTCTTGCTGACTGTCACCCACTCAGTACTCGTCGTGCACACCACTGCCATCTTCAGTCTATTCACTGCACCCTCTTCTAATGCTGCCCCATGAAGGAATATCTTTTGAATAGAGTGCCCATCAACTTCTCTCTCAGATAATGTAGAGAACAACTAGTTGAGGACAACAACTCCTCTGCTCTTGATTGTCACATTATTCCTCCAAAATACTTTGAACTGTCCCTTCTAACATATTCTTACCATTCTTTCCTATGATTGTTACAAGACTTCATTTCACCTTAACAAAGCATTGTCTTCATCATCTATCTTTTCTTGGACTGTCATACTCATACCCTTCATAGGAATTGCATCTATATCTTGGCATGACTGTGTTCCTCATGAAAACCTACTCTATGATCATTACGTTGGTATGAAAGGACTACGCCTCCAAATAGTATCAGCTACCAAGGAGTTCTTCACTGTCATCGAAATTCTTTTTAACAAGCCTCTTTTGCCTCTGCTCAACTTTGTTGTCACTATGTTCTATGAGCATTGTAAGAATTAGTTGGAGATGTTTAAGATGCTACTATTAATTGCTCCCAAGCTATTGTGTTAGAGATGCAATCTGCCCTGGCGGTTGTTGCAACTGTTGCAATGCCTGTTGATTAACCTTGTTTTGGCATTGTGAATCATGCCCCTTTCATTTATTTCATGTGCATTGGAAAACACTAACTACTTGGCCTTCTTTTGGTTGCCCTAGGGTTGGCTGCACTTCTTTGGCGATATTACTGTCCTAAAATTGTCATGCATCAATCATTCATGCCTATTCTTGTTAGAGTAATCTTTAATTAATTATTAGTTTAATTTATTCTCATGCACTTAAGCTAAACTTAGAAGTGATTTACTATATTAACTAGAGAGCTATTATTAGATCATTTTGTCTCATTGCATGAAATGTTGACACTTGTCATGATATAATCCCTTTCTTATTTAGGGTTGCTCCTATATAGCACTCAACCCTCATTGTATTCTGTTTTCCTTGAAGATTCTTGAGGTTCATTGTTGCAGCTTTTTCTTGTTGAGGAATATTGCATATATTGTTTGCAGATCTCTTGAGTGGAAGGTGTTTTTGTTCGTTGTTTGATCCTGTGGCTCGTGTTTTTCACAATTCTAACAATTCTTTCAATGACTGCCCCTAAAACTTGAGGAAACACCCTATTCCATATTACAGTCCCAACATTTTGGTGATACTTTTGATCATACATCATTGTGCAGCACAACCCTAATACTAGAGTAGTCATATGTAGGTCTGCATCACTTAGGAGAATGGGAACCCTGTGATTATGGCTACAAATGTAGATTATCTGCTTTTACTGCCTTAACCAACAAATTTTCAATCTCCAAGTTGACCTCCAATGCTTCCAGTACTCTCACTAAATACTGAGTAATTGATGTTTGGTATTACAAGATCATTAAAACAGTACACATCTGAACTTTGGCTGCTGTATTGATCTCATCTTGAGAAAAATATTAAATATCTATGACTGAAACTCTTTCAAACTCCAAATGCATTTTGGAATTGTTCACTGCAGTAGCCATCACTGTCACCACCCTTGCTTGCTTCTGACTTATGTCTAGTCACTGTACCTTTATTGCCCTTTGAACCATCTTCTTGGACTGTATCACTTACCATGAGGAGTTGTTCACTTCTGCCTTTATGATAAAAATCATCATGTTTTCCCTTTAAACCTCGATCTATCTTTGAACTGTGCCCTTTTGCTTGAAGGACTGTCACTAATCATTGTAGACTGTCACTGTACCCTGTTCTTTTGAGGACTGTTTCCTAAGGAACTCTCACATGTTTAAGCTGCCGCCATGCATTATTTGAAGGCATTGTCATGGAGAACATACCATATGCCCTGTGGGTCATTCAAAATCAATTTACTCTCCGTGTTACTATCATGTCACCTCTATCATGCATTTTTGTCACATTCTCTGGTAAGCTAAGCAATTATTTGGACAACTTCTTCTGAAGAATTATCGAGATTATCTATGACAGTTAATCTATAACTATCCAAGAGTAACTACAAAGTAGTGTGACTCCATAAATAACTTGACCCACTAGTTACCAGTAGATATGTAAATCTAGACAACCTTTAATAAACTCCCTTTGACATGGAACTGTCCTCTTCCTGGTGAATCAAAGGTTTAAATGACTTATTCTTCAATTGACTGTTGTCCTCTCACAGTGACAGTATTGTGGACTGTCCCATCATTGCTCGTTGCTTTGTTAAGAGAAAAGGACTTTTCCTATGTGAGGAAGGAGGGTGATTTGTCACTTTTAAAAAATCCTTTGGTCTTGAAGAACTTGGGAATATATGAGGTTCCAGCTTCTTTAGCTTTTTTGACACGTTCCTTTGCATGAAGCTGCAACAACTCACACTTACATTTCATGCTGCAAACATCTTCATTTGTCTCATCACAAACATATTCCTTTGTATTGTAACATGCCCAATCATGCAGTTTAACCCCCTTAAATTTGGTTGCACTTCATCTTCAATAACAGTTGCATGTTGAAACAACAAACCCATTCCAGAAACAAGATGAAATTGCAGAGCAGTTGGTTTTGACATTCTCAGCATCTTAATAAGCATGAACAATACTGGACCATTGATTAAGGTGTTGGCTGCCTCCACATTGCTACCTAGCTCCCACTGTCCAATACTCCTTTCTGAAGGATAGTGCTGCTGTGGAAGATTGTGGTTAGCACTATATTTAAATGAGGGTTGTGCCTGATGTGTGCCTGATACCTGTAAATTGAAGATGATGTAGAGATGATTATTGGCTTTCTAAGCATACTCCTCTCATCCAAAGAACAATCCTGGTTAAAGGCTCTTGATAATGAATCCAGAGATTTGACTGCCAAAGTTGGTTGATTCCAGTGAATTGTTGGACTATACATTCTCTGAGAAGCTTGCATAAATCCACCCCAATTTGTATTATCTTCATCAATTTTCCTTGATGTCTTTGCTATCAACCAGTTGAACATCTAGCCTATGAATCTGCCCCATGGAGCATTTGAATGACCCATAATCTTCCTTGGACTGTGTACTATTATTTCAGACCCTATTGACTTGGTATAGCACTGGGTGCTTGGTCTCGAAATGAGTATTGTACCATTCTCTCATCATTTTGTTCATTTTCTCTATCCCATGCCATAACACCATTGTGCAGACTTATGATATCTGCCCCTTGCAAACATTTCACAAAGGTTGAGTGATCATTCTTAGTCTGCCTTTTGGCATCTTCCAACTTAATGTTTTTCCCTGATTTGTACTTTATCCTTGTATTAGGCTAGTATCCAAGTTACTGGCATTTATGACTAGCTTTCTTAAGGACTGATAGGAGAACCTACACTTGATCACCATGTTGATAACTCACTAAGGACTGCCCCCCTTGTCAAAAGACTGTCATAGCATGATTTATCATCCTCCTATCCTCGCAAACTTTGATTGTAATAGAATTTGTAGCCTTTAGGCACTATACAGTAAAAGCCCTAATGCCATTGAACTTGTGATCTTGGACTGTCCTAAGACTGTCATTTTGATCTCTAATCAATCAAACTGAAAGAAAATCACACTACCCTTACTGTACTTCTGCTCTTATCAAACTGTCATTAGTCTTCCAACAACTTTTTGTGGCTGTCCTTGCAATTCATGAGATGATTCTCTCTTAGTTATCACTGTACCTCCAAGGATAATTAACTAGGGTTTTTTACTATCACCTAGGTCTCTTTAATGTCACACAAGTAATTTTTAGACTCCTCCTAAGTGCCTTCAAAAGAACCTTTTAAGCCTTACCCTGAACATCTTCAGCATTAATCAAATAAGTTTTGATGTTCATTGCTGCTGCTCTTACTTGCCTTCTGTCATCTATTCTTTATGACAGTCATGCATTGGTCCTTTCCATGATGAGATTTATGAATTTCTGCAGTTTCTGAAACTTGAGAATTATTGTATTGGTCTGTGATGCCATGGGAAAAATCATAATTTCTATAGTGATCATGTTCAAGTTAGGTGTCTTTAATTGAAATGCTTCTGGGTAGTGCCAATATCACCTAGCACACCAGAGAGATTGTGATTAACAGTATTACCAATACAGACTTTCTAATCTTAGGGTTTATCTGTATAACCTCCCATGCAAAGATAACCATATCCATCGTAGATGACAGATTACTGTCCCCTAAAAAGCTTATGAACAATGGACAAACGAACAACTTGGCTGGCAACTCTATGAGTGAGCCCTTTGGCATTTAAACTCTTAAGAGGAAATTCCAGTGCTCTCATTGAGTACCTCCTATAAAGTTGCCACCAAGAACCAATACCTTCAATACTTTTCAATATTATAACCATACCTTACAACCTCTTATTGTCTCCATTGAAAAACCTCCCTGTGAAAACCTTAAACAAGCCTAACCCAAGACAAAACCTTCCATTGCAGAGTTAAAGATAATGACAGTGAAAGAGGAGGACCATAATTGATCTTACAGAGCCATATACAAGAAGTTTCATGAGAAAAGAAAGGGAAATGATGACAGTGTATTATGGACGGAGCTTTAAAGGCATTCAACCATTGGCTGTGAGAGGGTTTCAAAGACAACAAACCAGCATCCATTATCAAGCCTCACGTATATTATCTTGTATGCTTTTGCATGGCTGGAAGTTGATTCTCTTTGGGGCCAAACAATCATTTCAATACCCCTTTTAACTTCTCTCAAGTGCATTTTCATGTCTATTCTGCTATGTAACAAAGGTATTCATGGGCTTGAAACTTGGAAACAAACGTGACCATGAAACACGGAGGGTTTTGCCTCTTTATTGCAGACTAATGTCACGAGCAACAATCTTCATAAATGCCATTCATCGTGATCTGCAATAGTCCTTATTTCTCTTGGAGACTTGTGAGTCCACGCAAGGAAACCTAAACTTCATGGAAATCTAAACTTCATGGAAATCCTGACAATATTGTCCTTTTCTAGTGAAAACTCAACTTCCTAATCATGAAACTCCCTACATTGCTTCATACCCGCGGTCTTAAAAGAAATGCCTTTATTTTTGGAAATCTTTTGGGAAAAACAAGGTATTTGACACTAGCAGAGAGGATCCACTAGTTGAGCACTCTATCTTCGTGCTTCTAATTATCCTACTTGGAAATTTCAAATCACTCCCAATTTTTTACATCAGCTTACTTAGCAATTCCCCTGATTATAACTTTCGTTTCAGGGCCACATCATCAAATATGAGGCCACATCAGCATGCTTTTTGTCAAGATGTAGTTTATCAATACTTGTGCATTCACATCATGGGTAGTTGAGCATTGATGTGGCATCATATGATTGATTGCTTTTTAGATCAAAGGAATACATTTTGTTCAATTATGGGTAGTCATGTCACAACTATTGGTCCAATATTGATAAAAATATTGGACATTATATAAACAACTACTATCACAACTATTGAAACATGCTCAACTACTCGATCCTCTCCCCTAGATGAAAAAATGTAAAAGCATACCTTATAACATATTCCTTTGAAGACATTTTCATCCCTTTATAAGATCTAAAAAACTATTTGATATAGCTATTTAGACCATTGGTCAAAATAGATTTACACTAACAAAGGAGGAACATTGTTCAAATGAATCTTCCTTGCTAAATCTCTTTGTTATTGTATTAATTAGATACAAATTATTATTATTGATCATGTTTGTTAGCATGGATAGGTGTTGGAAATATAAACTCTATTCAATCACATTTAACATTTCAACAATTGTTATTAGAGCAAGACAATAGCATTGATTGGTGAGATTATTACTAACATTAAATGTTGTAAGAATTTTTTCTATAATATGTTTGGTATTAAAGTGAATAACACTACTATAAACTTGTAATTGAAGGAAATAAATTTGCGACTCTGAATAAAGTAAAGCCACATATTGAAATATAAAGCTTTGGTGTGAATAAATATTAAACCAACAAGAAGTTTGTGCAAATACTTTTTGGAAAAATCAAGAGAACTTATATTTTGCACAATACAAAATATGAATAATAATTATATTATTGAGTTATATTTGAATTTGTTACAATATTGCTTTTATAAAGCATTTCAAACACAACTTCCCAAACTACCAACTTATAAAAATGTAACCAATTATTTAATAACAGAAACAAACAAGTCACTAAGGTGACTTTATTAATGTAAACCTTAATATTCCAACTATATTATTATTAAAGTCTTCTCTTAATATAATATAGAAGGGGAATAATTTTTGGAGTGCTAGCATTTTTAAATTTTGAAGGGGAATAATATATTGAGTGTTAGCACTATTAAGTTGATTGGTGTTGACAAATATGGATAATGACATCATCAGATGATTTTCTTTTTTCTTTTGTTAGACTTCACCTCCATTATCGATGGAACTACAACAAGACACCCATGCCAAGCATTGGCCTTGATAAACTTATCTATTTGTTGTACATTGATAGCAAATGTGCAAAATACAAATCATCAAAGGAAGCTTGAAATGCAATCACCACAATATTTGAGTATAAGAATGATATAAGAGTACACATGTTTTGAACTCAACTATACAATTTAAGGATGAATGGATGGGTAATTGAGCATATCCGAAAGCTTAAGGGTATTTAAATAGTCTTTTTAATACAAGTGACACAATTGTTAATAAATATCTCATTTGTATAAGTTAATAGTTTTCCAAAGTCATTTGATAATTTCTAGATTGTAGTCACAATGTGTGGGAAATTGATAACCTTGGAATCTAATGCTTTGGAGGGTCAACAATTGTAACATGACCAAAGGTTTAGTAGAGATGATGGATCTAAATCAATAAAAAACAACAAATGCTTTTGCCTCTTAGTTTGAGGGAAAGGAGCCTCAATGGAAAATACATGTTATGGTTAATGATGAATAGAAAAGGAAAGATTTGTTATTATTGCAGCCATCTTGGTTGTTTTGAGCGCCAAATATTAAAGAAAGAGAAATATGAATAAAGGTCAACAAGGAGGTATTATGGTTGAGTTTGAAATTGAAGATTATGATGAAATTTATAAAATATTTTCAGCAAATGCTTCCAAATATGTCAAAACCAATGATGTTTGGATTATTGATTTAGATGCTACTTGTTACATGACTAGTAATATCAAAAAAATGAGAAATTTAACAAAACAATCAAGAAACATTGTTACATAAAGAGATGATTCACAACTACATGTTGAAGGAGTTGGAAGAGCTCCACTCAATGTTGCAACTGAAGGCAAAACATGTATTGATAATGTTAATCTTGTTCTAGGACTATATATATATATATTATCATGGCTAGCCAAATAATTACCAAAAACATGAAGGTTATTTTTTGAACAAGGAATTTGTAAGGTGTTTGATAGCATAGGGAAATTGGTATGTGATGGATATATAAAATTCCTATTTTGTTTGAGAATAAAATTGTCTAAATCCTTCGTTTCAAGAAAACAATTATGGTATGAAAGGCTTGGCCATATCACCCTCAAACCATCGAAGAAATTTTTTAATTAGAATAATACTATATGGTCTTCCAATCACCACTATAGAGAAGTGTGTCTATGAAGCCTATGCTATGGGGAAAAAATAATGAAAATTTTGATTTTGGAAAGCTTGGAGAGCTAATTCCAAAAAGTTGGAATTGGTTCATTTTGATCTTTGTGGATTGATGAAGATAATTTCCATGAGGAAACCTCAATATTTTATGACATTTATTGATGAATTTATTAGGAAGGTATGGGTCTACTTTCTAAAGTAAAAGTATGAAACATTTGATATTTTCAAGGATTTTGTACACCAAATTGAGAATGCGTGTAATACAAATTTAAAATGCTAAGATTAGATAATGGGAAGAGTATACCTTAAAAAAAATTGTTAAATTTTGCAAATAAAAGGGAATAATGAGGCAAATCTTAGCTCTATATACTCCACAACAAAATGGAGTAGCTAAAAGAATGAATAAGACAATTAAAGAAAAAAAAAATCAATGCTTAAGGCTTCTAAACTTGAAGAAAAATTATGGGGATAAAAAATTGTACAACTTATTTGATTAATTGAGTTTTGAATAATAAAATCTTGCAAAGAATCTCTCTAAAAGGATCATGGTCAAGAAAGAAACCATTGTCAAGTAATTTGAGAGTTCGTAGGAGTGTCACTTATAAACACATTCCAAAAGAAAAGAAAAGGAAAATTGACAATAAGAGTAAAAACATGTATCCTTTCTTGGATATAATGAGTATAGTAAAGCTTATCGATTGTATGACTGTAAGGATTTTTTTTAAAATCTCTAGAGATGTCATTTTTGAGGAAGAGTGTCACCTTCCAAGTGTTCACCATATCAATTTGACAAAAGAGAAAGATACCAATGATATATCATACTATAATGGGCCCTCTAGAGAAATCTCTGCTCACTTCTCCTTGTTATGAGTACTTGGATGATAACATATCTTGGACTAGTGTACAAAGGAGGAAGAAAGGTCTTCGTAAATCTCTCCCAATCATACTAGAGTGAAGGGTGTGAGATTGAACAAGGTTGGTTATAACATTTTCTAAGTTGGTCCCTAGGATTGCATGTTTCTTTTTTGCTAATGTTGTATGTGGCAACTTGGCTGTAGTTGTAGGTCATTGTATTTCATTTTGATGGGCTACTTTAGTTTGTTGGCTATTTATTTTGTTGTACAAGGGTTTAGGTCCTTTCAATCCCATTATTATCAATATAAATACAATGATTTATCATCATACTCACCTAAAAAAAATGAGCTAGAACAAGAAAGCACTATTGACTCAATAGAAGAAAGAGAAGGAATTGATGAACCAAATTCAATTTCATTGTCCATTCCAAAATCTAATGTTACTCTAACAGGATCAAGATGAACAAGGAAAGTACCTATAAAATTACATAGGACTATGAGGTCAATTATGCATTAATGACAGTTGTTCTAAGTACTCATGAACCATGATCTTTTAATGAAGAAATAAAAGAAAAATGGTTAAGATTTTTGTAGATTAGGAGATGATTCAATTCTTTGAAACCATACATGAGAGTTGATACCTTTACTTATTGATAAAGAAGCCATTAATTGTTTATGGGTGTTTAAAATCAAGTTCACATTTGATGGCTCAATTGACAAGCACATGACAAGATTAGTAGCTAAAGACTACACACAAATTGAAGCCATTTATTATAAGGAAACCTTTGCTCTAGTTGCAAAGATGATCAAAATTAGAACACTGATAGTATTTTCTTAACATAATTGGAAAATCCATCAAATGGATGTGAAAAGTGCATTTTTGAATGTAGATTTGGTAGAGGTATATGTGACACAACCTCCCAAATTTGTAGAAAAAGGAAAATAACATATTGTATGCTACCTAGAAAAGGAGTTATATGGTTTAAAACAAACTCCTGAGCCTAATATTCAAAAATTGATAGGTACTTTCTTTAGAGGAATTTTCAAAAATATAATGTTGATCTAGATTTATACATTAATTTTTTTAATCACAAATTGCTATTCATTTTGAATATTAGTGTTTTTCTCATTATTGGGAATGATCAATCACCTATAGAAGAAGTGAAAGAAGATATGAAGACCAATTTTGAAATGTTTGATCTTAGATTACTTTATTAATTTTTTGGAATTGAGTTGTGGAAAACACCTAGAAAAATATTCCTCACAAATAAATACATTGAAGAAATTCTCACAAGGTTCAAAACACAAGATTACAAAGCTTCACTAATTTCAATGGTGATAAGAATTAAGTTGATTGAAGACTTACGTGGTACAAAAATTATTAGAACACTATATAGGAGTTTGATAGAAATTTGATTTACTTGACTATTGCTCATTTGGGCATATCTCGTGTTGTTAGAATATTGTCTCGATTAATGGCATACAAAATAAAGTTATTGGTTAGTTGCAAAGAAAATTTTGAGATATCTTCAAGGAACACAAAACTTTGGATTCGAGTATTCAAAGAATAAATATTTTAAACTTGTTGATCTTTTGGATTTAGATTGGGTAGGTTGCATAAACTCTCGAAAACCAACCCTTGGTTACTACTTCAATCCTAGATTTTTTATTGTTTCATGGAGTTGTAAGAAGAAACATAATGTTGCATTACTATTGATTGAATTCAAGTACAAAGCAGTTGTTGTAGCAACATGTGGAACAATATGGTTTAGACAACTTCTTAAGGATCTTTTTCACCCACAACCTAATACCACAATTATATATTGTGATAATCAAAGTGTTGAAGATGTTGAAGAATCTAGTCTCCCATGCTTGCATAAAGCATATTGAAGTACAACATCACTTCATTCATGAGAATTTCCTCAATAAGGAAATTGAGATAATTTATACACACCCAAATGAGCATATTGTAACTATCTTCACCAAAATTTTAGTAAAGATAAGTTTGTATAGTTTTTAGAAATCATTGGTGTTAAATGTTCATTTGTACATGGGTAGCTAATAAGCCTATTTCTTATAGGCAACCCCCATCACCTAGTTTCTCTATTTGATGAAATAAAGTTTATAGAGGAATGTTGAAAACATAAACTCTTATCACTTTCTAAGCATCTATTAATATTAGGACCATCTTTCATGTAGAGACATGTTTGTTCATATATTTTCCCCATTTAAAGATTCTTTAGACCCAAAAATTGGGTATAGAATAAATACTAATGCTTTCAAATTTAAACAATACACATACTTGGTAAGATTCACTATGACATGGTGAAGAATATCTTTGTAAAATTGGTCATTTATGGGTTGCTCTTATGCATTTACAACTTTCTATAATACAATAATTATTTGATTATATTAACAAATTTTGTGAGGCAACATACTTTTGAACGATCCTTTCCTTTGAGGCTCTTTGAATAGAATTTGCATTTGCAATTATAGTTCAAAGGCATGCCATACACACTCCACTTTTCAATAAAATGTATAATAATTCTTCTTTTGAATTTTGAATTTTTTGTTGACAATAAAAAGTAGGTGACATGGTATTAAGGTTCATCCCTTCAATTCCTCCACTAAATGCCCAAGAGTGAAGGATTATAGCTAAGTTTCTTCGCACATGTTATACACATTAATAACACAAGTAAGATTTTTTGGTGATATTTGGTATTTGAAAATAACCATTCTCCTAAAATGTAATGCTCAAGTACATGAAATCTTAAAGTTTAATATCAATTATTATATTCTAATTTTTTTTAAAATTAAGTAGTTAATTTTTTTTATTATATTCTTACCACATTTCTAATTCTTATGGTGAATCGATGATGTAATGATGCATGAAATATCATGGAGCTTGGTATATTTTTGGGGTAACTAGCATTACATTTTACTCCTAAGTTGCTTGTTTAATCTTTAGATATATTAGGGGAGAGGACCCAGTAGTTGTGCACCCTAATTTCACGCTTCTCAAAATTCTATATGGAAATTTCAAATCACTCCCAATTTTTTACAATAGCTTACTTGGCAAGTCCCCTGCTTATAACTTTTGTTTCTAGGCCACATCAGCATGCTTTTTGTCGAGGTGTCTAAAAAGGCCCAAAAATAAAGTTAGACCAATACTTGTGCATTCACAGCATGGGTAGTTGAGCGCTGATGTGGCATCACATGATTGGTTGCATTTTAGATCAAAGGAATACATTTCACAACTATTAAACATTATATAAACAACTACTATCACAACTATTGAAACATGCTCAACCATAGATTCCTCTCCCCTAGTTTAGATAAAATTTGAACTTTATTAACTTTTCTTTAATTATTAATCTTAGTCTATACAATGGAAGAATCTAAAGGTGAGGAGGATGGGTGGAGCACGCGAGAGGATAGTGAAGGTCCGCGGCCTGTGAGGCTCGACCTGCATGCTCTCGCCTCTTCGTGCATGTGTGGGCGCTGTCCAGATTGGCATTCTTTGGTTGCATTCCTTGGTGGGTGGGGTTTTTTAGCAATCATGGGGCATTTTTTTCCATTGTTTTTGATCCTTGCTCTGGGTTTATTTTGCTGTCCGTTTTTAAGTGTAAGAAACTGGTGTTTGGGATTTTAAGATGGTTTTTCTTCTGCTCCGGCTTGTTATGGCCTTCAGTGGAGCGACAAGTCCTAAACTGAACATGGATTTTCGTGCATCCTTGGGTGCAAAATCCGGAAAAGTGTGATGTTGGGAGTAATGGAATGTTTAATGATTTGGGGGTTATTGGGTTGGTTTCGTTTGGAGGTCCTAGCATTCCAAAAATCAATGGATGTTTGGAGAGGTGCCAAGAGCAGTCCGTCTTGGTGATTTAGTTGGATTCAATTGCAAGGATGTTGAATATTTTTCTAATTATGCTTTAATCTACAAATTCATGGGAATGTGAGTCTCGCTTGTTTTTGGAATTGTGGGTTAGGCGGACTTGGAATCCGAAGGGTGAAGTGGAGGTGGTGTTGTTGGCCAATAGATACTTCATGGTCATAAGGTTTTTGAAGGACCTTATTTTCATAACCAAATTGGCCTCTTCATCAAACCTTGGCATATGGGTTTTAACCTTTTAGAGGAGCTTCCAAATCATGTTCCTATGTGGGTGTGCCTTGATTTCTGGCTGAATTTTTGTGGAGTGAAATTTTGCATTCGGTAGCCTTGTTATTGGGGAAATTGGTGGGTCCTTCTCAACAAACACAGGATATGAAGGTGATGACCTTTGCTTGTATGTTTGTTGAAATAGATTTGAGTAACTCTCTTCCAAACTATTTGGAAATTCGTGTGGGTTCATTATCTTGGATGCAACAGGTTGATTATGAGACTCCCTTTTTGTTGTCAGTTGTGCCATGAGTATGGCCATTTGCAAAGAAGATTTCCTAGGTTTTGTTCTTCTGAGCCTCTACCTTCTCAAACCCATTAGAATCCCTCTATGGTTGACAAGGGCAAGGCTTCTATTCAAGATGAAGTGGTGGATAAAGAGGGTTTTATTCCTATTAAGCCCCATAACAGGAATCATAGACATAAGAGAACCTTCAAGGATAGGTAGGAGGGGGACACTTTTAATTGCTTTGATGTGTTGGATGACCTCAGTTAGTAGGAGGTGAATCCTAGTATTTTGTCTTTGGATGAGGGTGTCCTAGGGGGAGTTAAGGAGGGTAATATTTCTAATAATCTTCAGAGTATGTAGGAAGGTGGCTTACCTTTGGTTCAAATGGATATGGATCTAAGTCTTGTGGATTATGTTGTTCTTGTAGCACCTGTGGTTATGGAAAAGAGTGAGGTTGCATGCTCTTTTCCTTTGGAAAATATGGTGTTTGATTCGGAGAAGGGTAACAAGGATTCCCCTCCTTTGGGGCTTCTTCATAAAAATCCAAAGAAAGGGGCTCCCAAGAAACCTTCCAAGGTTGGTAGAAAGAAGGATTTGGAGAAAATTAAGATGATGGGGGAAACATTGGTGGAGTCAAGATTTGTTAAAGCTCTTGATTCCCATTTTTCCAACTCCCAGAAATGATTATTCTCTCATGGAATGTAAGGGTCTTGAATAGTGGCCCTTGACTAAAAATTGTTCGTGATTTAATGCAAAGTCATTCTCTTGATATGTTATTCATTTAGGAAACTAAGCTTTTAGTTGAAAACTTCTCCAATCTACCCTATAAGGGTGGCTGGTAGGTGATTGGTTGGTGGAAGGGTGGTAGTCCACTAGTGGTAGTGGTGGAAATGGCATATCGATGGCCCAACCAGGCAATGCCACTTAGGAATGGTGGTAGAATTTAAACATTTTAAATTTCATTTAATTTTGGGTGGCAGTTTTAATTTTTTATGCCCTCGGGCTATGAGGGGTAGTCCCCCATGAGACCAAGGCCTGAGGCCAAGGGGCTAAGCCCCACTGACCCGAAGCCACTGATTAGGGGGAGCTGACAACCATCAATCGAGACTGACAAGTTTTATCCAATGAGCTTGATTATGGCTTATGGGTTGGAGGTATGGATGATTGAATGTATTAGCATATGTTTTAGTTGTTATTTCCATTCATGTGGATATTTTTCCTTGATAGCAACTTAGAGCCTTTTTTGTCAATTGTATTTGATGCTTGTGTTATTTAGATTGGTGCATCTTCCCTTGGCTTATTCTTTTTCTTCCATAGGTGGCATATTGGAGAACAATAAGAGTTCTAACTTGAGATGGTGGTTGCCTTGGGTTATTGTAGGTATCATGATGGACCATGATAGAACATTAGTTATTCATGTGGTTTCGTAGATGGATGTGATGATGTATTTCATTTATTGATCCTTATGCAATTTGTACAGAAAGTGGGAGAATGTTATGAAAAAGGATATACAAATTGTATAAAAAAATATAGTAATTATTTAAAATAAATATTTATTTGTAGGCATATTAGGAGATTGTTGAGCCATAATAAATAATTATTTGGGTTTACTTATAAATTTGTACTGTAATATTGGTTAGATATTTTATTTGTGGGTTATAAATTGGAAAAATATTTAATCTTGAGAAAACCTAGTATCAAAAAGAAAATTTTGGGTTCAATGGTTATTTTCTCTCATGGTTTTGAAACACATGGTTTAGCTAATACTGCTTTGTGATTTTGTGTGAGCTTGAATCTATAAAAGAAAACACATATTTAGTGGTTGGCTTCGCTATCATTTGTATTAAGCTATCTTGAAGAGTGCATAGATAAAGCATGGCATGGGATTCACGATTGTATGGTTAGCCATTATGCTTCAACACATGGAGGATGCATTGGAGGAATTGATATTTCAAAAGCATTTGTGGAGAATTTGTAAGTGTATTATAATGTTTCATTGTTAAATAATATATTGAGAGTGTATGATTTTGAAGGCTAGATTTTTCCCTCATGAGAGTTTTCCTTGGGTATAACTCATGTCATTTTGGTAGTATTTTTATCATTTTTTTGTATGGTGGATTCTAAATACTTGTTGACATATCCTTGAAGGTTCTCTTATGTCTACAATACTTTTCCTTTCAAATTTCAATTAGGTGTAAGAGAATAAAAGTATGCTCCTATCTAGACAATTATCAAAATTTATTAACTGTTCCAAACAACTTATGAAACATATCCCAAGCCTCTTTTGTTGTGGTATCATCCATTATATGAAAGAGGAAACTATCAAAAACATGCAATATAATAAGTCCCATTTAATCATTTAATCATTTTCCTTAGTTATATGTGGTGATTTGTTAGACAAAATATACCACAAACCCTTATATTGTAACTGTTGTTTTTTCTTCATTTCCATGCATGATAGTAGCTTGAAGTAAGAAGATTAATAACCTTACTCTCAACCATAAAGGAAATATTCACCAACCAAATAAATGAATAAAAAAGAGACAATGATAACTTAAATCATATCTTGGATCTTCCCAAATTATTACATTATAAGAAAACCAAATATCCTAGCACAAAATGATTTCGAAACTTTAGATTTAGTGTGTATAATTGTCACTTGCAAAAAATGTAAAATAGTCTTTTGATATTAATGATTTTATAGATGTCAAAACAAGGATACAATGATAAAATTATAGTTTTAGATCAAAATAAGAATGAATCAACATCAAATTTAATGGAGCTACCAAATTTGAATACTTTCCACCAAAAATAGTTGAGAAGTTGTCAAATTTTAATCAATGGACAATATATGGGTTGTAGGGTGTATGGAATGTTATGTAGGTTGGCCGCATGTCAAATTATACAATTCTATAGGTTTAAATGGAGGGTCATAAGGGCCTCTAGGGATAGGGGTTCATGAATTACCCAATTTTTTTCATCCTTAATAAATGGGTCAACAAGATATAGGATACAACTTGTATTATAGGCATGCACCTTACAAGGCACCCCAAACTTATTTAAAACCTATGAATAATGGATAAATAAAGTGGAAGAATCATACAATACATGCAGTCAAATAATAATTTAATAGTGTAGCACACTAACAAGCCAAAAAAAAATTACAATTAAATGAAACCTTAATATCTAAAAAAGGATACTTGTCTTGCAACTAGATCATGTGGGTATATATTTTTCCCAAAAAGTTGCCACATATTACTAGATATATCTTAGTTTCATAAGTCTAGTGCTCAAATTTTGATGAAATAAAATTCATCCTTAGAGTTTAGAGCTTCTAGATGCAATGATGGTGTTATATTTGTCTCAAAATGCTCTAAAAAATTATCTATAAAAAATATGGACACCTCCCAGATAAAAACCATAGTAGATTTGAGTGGAATAAAAAGAAAATTTGACTTTTATAGATCCTTTGGATGCAATGGTGTGCCATAATTTACTCCACTAGTCACCAAAAACTTAATGCAAATGATGTGTTGATTACCAAAAGAGAAACCCTCCAAAATGTAATATATCTCTTAATCATTTTGATTATTTAAATCATCCAAGGATGCAAGAGAAGAGTATATTTGATACCAATAAAGCACATAATATTAATAATTAGTGATCCAAGATCTATAAATTCCAAGAGTTAATTAGAAAACCCAAAATACCAAAATGATAGAATAATAATATTCCAAGAGATGTTCAAATGAGAGATAAAGGTGGGTATATAAAAGACACATTATCAAGGAATATAAATATACAACTAATATGAGATAACATGTGATGTAGTTACATGTGTAGTACATTTCCACCAAACAAGAGAAGTACAAGTATCCTAATTAAACTTAATATGCTAGGTGTGAACAAGATAGAAAAGTAAACTAGACTAGTAAAATATACCTAGACTAATATGAACACACCAACAAAATTTACAATTTAAGATAAGATTGAAGGCGAGGTTAACTCAAATCAAGTAGAGAAGATAGGGGATTGGTAGGTAGTGGACATTGGAGAAGGAGCACACATGATGTGTCCAATTTAGGGTAGATAGTACAATTGAGATTGTCTTGATCATGAGTGTTGTGTATGAATACATTCTATGCTTATTGGAAACAAATTTATTCTAAATTGTAGCCATAACTTAATAATTTTACACCATAAATTCTTCTAAGAATAAACATTTCATAAAATTATTTTATATTTATATTCACACATTGTTAATAAATGAATATATTGATTATTTTTCATGAAAGTTAATCAATTTTTCACTAATATTGAATTATCTATTATAAAATTAAAATTACCCATTACAACAATACTCAACATCTACCTATACTCATGATAAAAGTTATTACAAGCCAAAAATAATTTAAGAAATTATTTTTATTCCCAAATTACATTTATTATCTTAAGTAGAGTGATATGAAAATAAGTTATATAAGTATATTGTATTAAAATAATTAAAAAATAAAATTTAGAATAAAATAATAATTTAATGTTAATAACTTTTTTAAAAATCATATACGTAATGCTTTTTTAATTATTTTTTTCATTTTTAATTATTTTGGTATATATAATTAATCTTAATTATTTTTATATTCTAAAATTTTCATATGTATATTTTCTAATCTTTTATTTATTTTATTTAAGTTGTATCTCTTGAATAATTATAGGTTAATAAAACTAGTCTAAAATTAAATACTCCTAATATTTTATTTTCTAATTTAGATAAATTTATTAAAACTTACTCATAAGAACAATATCTCAAAAAATTATATAAATCCTACAAATTACATTGATCAAAAGAATAAAACTTATCTTCATCTTATAGTCATAATTTTATCTTTACATCAAATATTTTCCTAATTTTGATTGCCAAGTTAAATATATTGTTTCATAAGAAAGAATAAAACAAATAAACAATTAAATAAATATTAAGTTGAAAGTAATTATAGTCATACAAAATGAAATTTCAACATTATACCACTAGATTGATCATTTATGTGCCCATTTTCATGCATTGTGATAATGGTGTTTTATAATTCCCACTTTAAAAATCTTTGTAAAATTCTAAAACTTTGAAAACAAAGCATTGCAAGCCCCGTGTCAGAATGTGCAGCAAGATTTGATAGGGATTTCATGCAACCTTGGTTAATTATATAATTTATTTGTTGATCACTCCCATGGATTGTTATATTGGCAATAATATTAGCTATTTCTTTTTTGATAGAGATTTGAGCATCTTCAAAGAAAAACAAAAGTTGCTCAATAAGTTTTGCATCAATAATTTCTTGGATGTCTTCAATGATTTTCCTTGATGTAATTTTAGAAATTATTTTGCAACTCTCTATTAAAAAAATCTCATGAGAAGAGATAATATGGTTAAGTATGAAACAAGTCTCTATGAGGATAGCCTTCTGAATCCTAGCTTGTTTTTCCTTGGCGGATATAATTGATGGTAATGTTGGTTGTTGCTCATGGCTACTTGAGCTCCCACTTGAACAACTAATGTGTTGACCATAATCCATGGGTTGTATAGCTTCTACTTGTTTATTTTTGGTGGAGGAAATCGAAGGTGGTGTTGGTTCTTGTCTATGGCTACTAGATTCCCCACTTAAATAATTAGTGTGTTGACCACAACCCATGAGATGTATAAGCTCTTCTAACTTTGGCAATACAAGACTAATGATAAAATTCTTTACACTATCATTATCCCTACCCACAATGGTGGCAATGCCTCTCCCAGCATGGTGGATAACATATGGAGATGGATGATGACTCAAAAGTTCCAAAAGTTTTTGACAAATTATTGTGACAACTTCTCCACCATCACAAATATTCACAACAATAAAGCAAGATTTTGCCAATATGTGTTCATCTTTGTCAAGGTGAAGAAGTTCAAGTAAGTGGGGAAGCAAGGCGTTTAACTGTTGAAGTGGAGGATGTGGGTCATGAACGAACAAGTTACATATCAAAGATAAAGCAGTTGAGATGGTTGGGGAGGAGAATTGAGGGAGATTATGGACTATAGTATTAATGACCTCTCCATTTTCCAGTACAATGTCTCTACTAAGGGGAGATTGAAGAGCAAGAGTACTCAATATCCATAGTGCTTGTTGTTGCAACTCATCTGGTGGGGAGGAAATGAGTTGCAAAAGTGAAGGGAGAAGAGATTTATGATGATCGAGGACTTGCTCTAACTCTTGTAATGCAATTCTCTCTATTGCCCAACATGCCCAATATTGGTGGTTTTTTGAATAAGCTCCCTCTATCAAGAAATCAAGCAAGCGAGGCACCAAAAATTTGGATTTAATCACTGTATTTACGGAATACAAATCCTCACCCCAAATCTGTGCTGCAAGATGAAGGAGAGCATTCAAATTGTTTGAAGGATCCTGAGATAAAATTGCTTGTAGACATGATGGAAAAGGCATTATTTGAGATTGAAAATTTAAGCTACACCACATAATTCCAAGTCTATTCAGTGCTTCCTTCTTTAGTTCCTCAATTTTCTTCTCCAACCTTTTTAGATAATAAAGAGAAAAATATTTATTTTTAGTACATTATTGAAAGATATATAAATTTCAAGACATCTATAGACTTTATATAACAAATATAATATAGATATTTCAAAAAATAAAATAAAATAAATAAATTCAAGTTATTTTATTTTACTAAAACCTATTTTATATAATTAAGAATTATTATTTTTCTTTAAGAAAATTAGTTTATTTACTTAACTATAAAAATATAAATAAGTAAATAAGATTTCACTTACTTAAAATAATTTTATATTATTTAAGAATTATTTTATTTATTATATACATATTTTATTTTTATTTTTGTTACATTATACATATTTTATTTTTTAATTACAAAATTATTTTTTAAATAATTTTAAAAAATATATTAAAATTTATAATTATAAATTAGAATTTTTTTTGAATTAAACTATATATATTTTTTCAATTCAAAAAGTTGTTCTAATTAAATTAAAACTCATACAAACTATAAAATACATATTTACATAAAACAATGTAATTTTTTTAATAATCTAAACATTAAAATGTATTATTATTAAATCAATAAAATAAATAAACAGTCAAAAAATTGCCACTCCCAAAACAAAACATCAACTCAATCCTTACCTGTTATTATTTTCTTCTCCTTCCATTTCTTTTGACTATTTATTTTCTAAGCTCTTTGTATTTTATTCTTTTTCTTAGTTGTTTATGTTTTTGGTACCAACTTTTTGTATATATATACATCCATTTTCGAATAGTCACGTCTCTACAAAATTTAATTCTTTTCTCTACTATATAATATTATTTTGGTAATATGATTTTATTGTTTTTGAGCTTTTGTTTTTTTTTTAACCATTTTCTTTTTTGATATTGTAGGTTATGTCTTATTAAATGTTATTATTTTTGAATTTTTATGGACAATCTTTTATAAAACGAATATAAACTAAGATAATTATTCAAATTCATTTTTTTTCTTTAAATTAACAATTAAAAATTAAAAATTAAATTTATAAAGATATCAATTAAATTTAGATATAATTAAAAAATATCAAATTCAAAAATGCAATTAAACAAAATATAAGATAAAATAATAAAATGATAATTTTTTTAATAAAAAATAATTAAAGTCAAGATATATTTTACAATAGCAAGAAGAATTAATGTGTAATAATATGCATGTGTTAACAAAAATTCTTACTTTTATTTTAAATTTGACAACTGTTTACATGTTAAAATATAATATTTAATAATAAACATAATATTTTCAAAATTAATAATAAACATAACATTTTCAAAATAAACAACACATAAAATTTATATCTCTATATATGTAACTAAAGTAATTTCAAAATAAAATAAATTTTAGATAAATAAAAATAACTTCAAATCCATATTTCTCCATATATTTTAAGATATTTATATTAATATAATAATATAATTAAATTTAAATTTTTTAAAAATATTATTAATTTAATTTTAAAAATAAATAAAATATATATAATTTCACGATCTAAATAATTTAATTTATTATAATCTTTTAAAGAAAGAATACTAATTAATATTACTTTTTAAATGTCTATTTAAATACAATTTTACACACGCCTTTGGAATTATGGACCTCTTAATAATGATTTTAAATGCCTACTCTAAAGAGTTATATGTTTCATTTTAAGCGGAAAAATAAAATTGTTTTAATTTGGGGTTTAAATTTATATGTATTTAAAGTTGTTTCAAAATCATGTGCATAAATATTTATTATTAAAATAATTTTTCATTTAAAAAATTATTAATAATTAATAATTATTGTTTTATTAGTAAAGTTATTGAGAAACATTTAGTTCAAAATTGTTCAAATATTTAATAAAAAACAAAGGTTTTCAAAAGGGAATTTAAGTTTAAAGTTGGAGTTATGAAAATTTTCAATGACAAATTTTCATGGATTGGTGAATAGTTTGTATGGACGAAATTAAATTTAATGAATTTAATAAAACAATCAAATGTCCATATCACTAAATTCATCCAATGTGTGTTAGATCATTGTCAAATTATTTGAAAGCATTTATATTATAATATTTTTTTCACAATAGACTAAATGTTTGTAATGGGCAACTGTCTAGAATTTTGGAGGCATGTTTTAATTACATGATATATTCACCAATTCCACCAAAATTTCACACTATATGATGACCCATTTTTCCATTACTAATATAATTTAATATGATGGCTAGGGCCATAATTGCCTTGAAATGCAATATAAATACCTAGTAACTGCTAAATCCCTTGCATTTCTAATTCACCTTTTGATTCTCACTTCAACAATGATATTGAGAGTTGTATTGACTCTAAGTATGGTATTCATTTTCTTCACCTTGCATGCATCCACTTAACTACATCTCAAATTCAACGTTCATTGTGTCATTGTCATTTGTGCCACTACAACTAATGTTTGAAGTGTTGCACAACCCTCATCTTTCACATATGGACTTCTAGATTGTGAGTGCCCTTTCAAAAGGAAAAATATATTTAAAATCATTAAATTTTAAAAAGACATCTTTTGTAACCTCCATCCATGATTGGCCACGAAAAGCAGTCACTTCCTCACAAATAGGAGCCCCGAAATAGAAAAAGCCAAACCACTTGCTCTTGGGCATCCAAATTCTTCATGCAAAATTTTAGAAACATTAAATTAGCTGTCACAACTTGTAACTCCACAAACCCCACACCCAAGAAGGCATATTTGAAGATTTTTCTTTGAAAAAGCCACAAAATGAGCCCAAATCGCTATAAAACTGCAACATAACAACTTGGCAAAATATTTATCAAATATTTCAAGCCTTATTACAAATATTTCTGATTTTAATATCTAATGTAGAGAGGATTCATTACTCTCAAACCCTCTCAAAATTCATCAAAATAATTGCAAAGATAGAAAATATAAATTGTAAATTAAACTCAAAAATTTGATTGCACATGAAACCACTGATTTTCTCATTTAAATAAATCTGATTACAATTGAATTCTCCTACAAGCATCACATATGCAACTAGCAATTAATCTCAAACAAAATATGCTCAAACATATGAGCTTTTGCAAACATAACCATCTCCCAGCTCTTCTAAACCACCTAACTTCAAACCAGTTGTTCTGGCATCCTCACGGGTTGCTATTTATTAGACCAAACCTATAATAAACATGTCCAAACTTTCCTCTAAAGAAAATCTATGCCCCCTAACTTGTCTCTAAAAAATTACCTTCAAAATTCTTCTTCAACAATTCTTCCATGAAAGTGGCTTCCAGATTCTTCTCACCCCATGAGATTAATTTTCCATACTTTATTTGGGCCTCTCCAATATAGCACGACCCTTTTCTATTTATGCACATTAAATCCCTAAAAAAAAATTAAAACTCATTTAAAATCCATTCCCAGTAGCCCTCTAAAGATAGGAAAAAAAATCAGTTTTAAATTCTTCTCTTTTAGGCCCAGGCGCCCACTTTCATAGTCCGTAGTATTTAGGAATAATGATTTTGAGTGTTTTTAAAGCTCCATAAATCAATCCCAACACCTCATAATTATTTTCAAATGTTTTGCAATAAAATGTTTTAAAATTGTATTTTCCACTTTTTCACCCCATTAGTCAACTTCAATGTGCAAAGTTGCAAAATAAATTTAATTTACAATTAAATTATTTGTAGATAAATAATTTTCCACCCCTCAACATGTAATCCAATCTAAAATTAATTTATTTTCAACAATCCAAATTGCTCAATTGAAAATTAACCCTTTTTTTGCTGATAGAGGATTGCCAGTTACCATGGATGCTCTTGCATTAGACACCCAAGGTAGAATTTTTTTTTGTGAGTTTGGTCTCACAAAATGGATTTGAATGGTAGAACCATCCTTTTAGGTTGTAAGCAACCCTCAACAAACTCCATTACTAAAATTGGTACCTCTAATTTGTTCTTCTTTCTCCTCTTCCAACACCTAGCTGGAACAAGTATCCTTCTCCTCCGACAATTCTTCTCTACATTCAAAATTTTCAATGTGGAATCAGCTCCACCATAAACCAACCAAATCCACCAAATTCAACTCACAATATCTTCCAATCTTGTGGGATTCAACCCACCATGTTCTGACCACCTCCTCCAAAATGCATCTGCACTAAACTTTGCAATACCAAACAAATCTTCCGCCTTCCATACTTCACTAGCAATCTCTAACAAAACCATCTCATTTGAATTCACTAAATCATCCAACTTATCATGAAAATAATTAAAAAGAAAAGGTTTTACCTCCTCACTGCTTGCTGCAATATCATTCTCAACCTCATCAAAGCATTCATGAAAATCTAATTTCGCCTCATTACTTTTTGTTGCAATCTTCAATCCACCTTTCGTCAACACTTGCCATTCCTTTTCTACCACTAAAATATTTTCATCTACACAAGATCCACTCTCATCTTCATCATAAAAATGAAACATATTATGAATTTCCTCTTTCTCTTGAACCTTTTCTTCACCATTTCCTGCGCCATATCTTCTTTACCTTCACTCTTAGCTGCACTTTTATTTTCCATTACTTTCAAGTCCTCCAAAGGACACTCATCATCCTTAATCATTGTTGTACTTTCCTCTTCTTTCCCCTCTTTATCCTTTTGAACAAGGATTTCCACATTTTCCTTTTCATCCTTCTTCCCGCACAAAAAAGTTTCACTTGCAAACATATCAGTACCAAAAGAACAATAAGATTCAGTCCTTCCTATTTTATTTTCCTTTCTATCCTTATTATCTACTACAACTTCTTTTGCCACTTCCTCTTGCCTATCCTGCAAAGGATTCAAAACATATTCTTCCCCATCCTTTATGATGCTATATGTATTCTTCCTACCATCATGTAGAGCTCTTCGATCATACAACCATGGTCTACCCAACAAAACATGGCATATATCCATGGGTACTATATCACATACAATCACATCCTTATATCTACTAATTTGAAAATCAACCACACATTGCTCACTTATCCATATCTGGCAATCTCCTTGCAACCAAGAAATGTAGTATGGGCTAGGATGCTTGATTCTTTTCAATTTCAGCTTGTCTACCATCTCTTTGGATACAATATTATTACCATCTCTTTGGATACAATATTATTGGTGCTACCGTTGTCCATAATGACTACAACATTTTCCACTCATTTTACACCTTGTTTAGAATAAATTACTCCTTTGGATGGGCTATTGATTCTCTGTTTGAAGCTCTAGAAATTCTTTCTTCATCACAAAACATTCTCCTGGCTTCCAAAACATTTTGTCAAATACTTTTCCACACCCTTTGTCATGAAATTAATTTTTCATACTTTATTTGGGCCTCTCCAATATAGCACGACGCTTGCTATTGCTTCAAATTAAATCCCTAAAAAAAAACAATTAAAACTCATTTAAAATTCATTCCTAGCATCCCTCTAAAGATAGGAAAAAAAATAGTTTTAAATTCTTCTCTTGTTGACTCCCGAAAAAGCAAAACACAAAAAGCAGGCTTGGACGCCCACTTTCATAGTCCATATTATTTATGAATAATGATTTTGAATTTTTTTAAAGCTCCATAAATCAATCCCAACACCTCATAATGATTTTCAAATGTTTTGCAATAAAATGTTTTAAACCTACTTTTTTTGTTTTTTCACCCCATTAGTCAACTTCAATGTGCAAAGTTGCAAAATAAATTTAATTGAAAATTAAATTATTTGTAGATAAATAATTTTCCACCCCTCAACATGTAATCCAAGCTAAAATTAATCTATTTTCAACAATCTAAATTGCTCAATTGAAAATTAACCCTTTTTTTGTTGATATAGGATTGCTAGTTACCATGGATGCTCCTGCATCAATAACAAGATAGATGAGTTAAAATAATCAATTTTGGGATTCCTTTTTCAAGTCGAAACAATTGATTCCTTCCTTAAAATATTTGTAAGAAGATGCTAAAATAGAGGAATTTTCTTTAAAACTAATTTTTTTATCTAATGCCCCAATTTGCAAGCCTGTCACCTAGACCATTAGCTTCTTTGAAATTATGAATACTTTCAAGATAGTCAAGTTTATCAAGAAAAAAATACTCTTTTCATTAGATATGATAGTTCCAAGCCCTGAAGCCCTTATTTTTATCACATTAATTACTAACATATAATCTCCTTCAAAGTATAATCTTGAGTTACATATGCCTATGAGAAATGTAAAACAAATCTAGACATTTGTAAGCATAGAACTTCAAATATCATAAGAATTTCCCAAAAAGAGGTCCATTGACAATTCTTGTGAAGAAAATATATCATAATATGTATTAATAATGAGTAATCTACAATTAAATCATTACATACTTTCAACAAAGAGATTTTATTTACCATTTAGCTTGATACATCCAAACTTAAGCTCATTAGCCTCCAATCTATCTAATTAGCTAGTTCAATTGGTGTCACACCGATGACATTAAAATCTTATATTACCATGTAACATATTGCTTACTTGCTATATATTCTATCAAATTGCTACCTAATTTTATAAAGTACACCATATAAATAGAGATAAAAGATAAGAATGGTAGATAAAAAATGAAATAATACAAGAAAGGAACATAATGTCATATGAAAACACTATTAAATAGATATAAAACTTGCAAAAATTTTGAATAAAATAAAATGATACCTTTGGACATCCACAATTTCCAATCAAGTGATTAACTTGATGGCTTATATATACCCAATTGATTTTACCTACAAGGAAATCTTGAAGAGTGGATTTTCCAAACCTAGAGGGTCTATGAAAGTCATTAGGGTGCAAGGCTCCTCATATATTGCTAGACCCAAAATAATAGTTTGAGCTCACCACTATTGACAAATAGTGTTACACTCAAATCTTTCCATGTTAGTTTAATTGAACTATTGATGTCCTATGAACCATTTTTTTCCTTCCACAATGTCTCAACAAGATAAGATTCAATAAGATCATCATGGTTGTCAACAAGATAAATAATCATTTTACATCAATAGACAACCACTATCTCAACAAGATAAAAATATTTAGACATAGAAGCTTGTACCTACCAAAAACTTATTCTTGCTTTGTGTAATTATAAATGATTGCATGGCCAAAATAGAGATTCAAGTTATAAATCAAATAAGGAGGTTAAAAATTTGATAAATTTCTTAAAAATGATAAACCAAACACGTGCAAGTTGAAATACATAGTAAACATCTCATTTTAAAATTTTATTTACCAACATTTAATTACACAATATTTATTTTCCTAGAGTACGAATTCCAACATTTGAAACATAAAAAATTATAAATGATCTAAGAAGATTTTTTTTTTAAAGACGTCTTGCATATCATAAACTAAACATGTGCAGGTTGAAATCCACATTATGCTTTTCAACTTGCAAATTTCCTCACTAACATTCAATTACATAATATTTATTTTTCTAATGTATGATCCAAACATTTTAAATACAATAAATTATAAATTAACTTAGAAAGCAATAAATTTGAAAGACATCAAGATTACAAAATGATGAACTAAATATGTGCAAATTGAAATATAACATTCACTAAAATTCAATTACACAATATTCACTTTGTCATTGTATGAATCCCAACATTTCAACAAAAAAAATAAAATGAATTACCTAAGAAGGTAAGACATTTGAAAGACATCTTACAAATCATTAACTAAATATGTGTATGTTGAAATACACATTGTGTTTTTCAACTTGCATTTTTCTTAAGGAATTCTCATTAAAAAATAACAAGTAATAAATAAATTAAAATAAGGTAAATAAGTTTGAAACACAACTTAAAAATAATGAACTTTGCATAGTAAAAGGATAAAAAAACTCATTACATTTTATTCAAATAGGAAGAAGATATAAATGATAATTCCTTATCAACCTTGTTGTCCAAGATGTAGAGGATGAAAAACCTCATTTCTCATTTGATGATTTAGAATGGAGTTTGAGTGGTGTGATGATGATGAGGTGGTTGAAATTTATGTAGCAATCTCTCTTCAAAGGCTGGACATCATCGTAATAGGAAAATTTTTCCTTGGTAATGCATAAAATAAGTTTTACAATAATCTAATTGATAGTTTATATACCAAACTTAAATTTCAAGATTGCCATCATCCTATCTCATTTTTTAATATTTTCTTGTCCTTTATTATTTATTTCTAATATCACTTCATTCTATCACAATTGAGCATGTCCTTTCAATTTTTTTAAAGTAAACCTAACACTATCTAGATGTAAAATTTACTCATACTCAAAGTTTAATGCCTCAAGCCACACAACTAGGACATTAGTTGATCAATTTTTTTATTTGAATCAACAAAAACAACTAAGATGTGACAACAACATGCGACATTGCACAACAAGTGTAAAAAATTGTCATCTGAAACACAAGGACATAAGTATATTAACCACATAAATTATCTCACCAAATGTACTACAAGCAAGGTGGAACTAATAAAAGACTTACCAATCACTTAAAGGAACCTCCATAATGAACCTACAAGAGGGGAATATGACACCCAAATGATGATCAATTATTAACCAAAAATCATGTTCTCTCACAAAAAAACATAAGGGAAGGATGAGTGAATCATAAACCTCAAATCCACACAAAAACTCTTACAAAATAAAACAAACACCATGAAAACCCACACAAATGGTGGAATGAATATGAGCTAACAATTTTTAAAAAGATGACCAACCATTAGTTTTTGAAAAGAGGAGTAGGATGAGGGTATCGTTTACCTTCAATCCACTCAACAATAACCTTAACAACACATAAACACAAGGGAAAACATTCACAAGAGGTTGGTGTTACCAGATTTTCACTCATGGCTCAATCAGGTAGAACCCATTGAGAAAGAAGAAAGAAAATGGTACATTTTTTAACCTTCTATGTTACATTCAGTTATACAAATGAAATAACTTTACAAGATTACAAGAATACAAAAAGTATTACATTCATACAAGTGAATGAAACATAAAATATTTTACAATGTTTTTGAAAATGCAATCTTTATTGGATGTAATTAAGTACATTTGTCTCACACAACAAGCCGTGAGACTGACTTTTCCTTGATAAAAATAAAGACAAATTAATACATGAATAAATAAAGAAAAATAAATGTGCATGTAAGAGGGATGACCAGTCATTGACTGAATGACTGGTTAATGCTTGTCTCGCTTTGGTGTTGTCCTTGTTTCTTGTCCTTCCTAATTTCCTTGCACTCCTATTCCTGCAGTTGTCAAGCAATGTATTAGAGTTGTCCTCTAAGAAATGAAGGATCATAACCATACATGATCATTTATATCGTTCACCTATCCATGGTTTAATTCATCTTCATGTGTATTAAAGATCAATCAATGCCTTAGATGTCTAGGAAAATCATCTGGTTAACATACACACTGAAATCATCGAGATATCACATCAAAGTATGCATTTTTCCTAACTTGTTTGTTTTATGTGTAGCAACAGAGGTAAATAACCTCTAATCATATAAGTGGGATAAATGTGGCTCCCACAAGGGTTGATCCCAACTCATTATATATGCACAATTTTCAGTGGTGCATTTCAGTGCATTTAATGCAGAACAATAACAATTTTTGCTCATTGAAATTCTATCATAGGTTGAAGAAAAGTATTAGACTTGAAAGTGCATTTAAAGAGGATAGTGATAGGATAATGATTATTATGCAAAGAACAACTAAATATCATCATGAAAAAATATGAATCATGTTGGCCAAATAATTAGAACAGTGTCATTAGAAAGATGCTTCTATATCAGAGTCACTGACTACTCCATCATGTAAAAGAACAATATTTAAACATCAGGAAAATGGAATGTTGTTATCAATGATTTACGCACAAAATTTTATTCAAAATCATGAAATTATGCAATAGATCCGGGAAGCTCATATCATTCCAAGTATGACAAGTATGACAGTTTGTGTCTGTTTTGTGGTCATGAGGAAATGGTAGAGTTTGAAACAATAATTGACAAAGCATGGGTAAGTGCACCAAGATGGTTCCCAAAAAAGGGGCTTAAGTGGCCACTTTTTTTCTGAAATCAGGAAATACTAACCTTGGACGTGAAATTGAGGATAGCTACACTAATTTTTTTTAGATGGAAAAAAACAAGGACCGTAGTGCTCCGAGTCTACTTTCTAAACTACTAATTTATTTTGAAAATGGTTGAGATTAAGGGGTTCAAAAGAGGGACACACACAAATTGTTGTTGTTTCTGTCAGAAAAACATAACATAGCAACTCTTGTGTGACCCGAAAGCACGGTGGAATTTTTGTAGTATTTTTAAAATCGCCTCAAATGGGTTAGATAACAGATGTAGTAAATTTGGATATTTTTGATAATTTTTAATGAATATTTGATTTTTTATTAATTTTCTAAGTGGGCACTTCCTAAAAAGCGAATTTTGGCCGTGTCTCCTAATTTTTTGAAAATAATAGATTTTTAATTTTTTTTTTAAATTGTAGAATGGAGTCTAGTTTCTAAAATGTAATTTATTTCAAATTTTGATGAACGGTTAATTTATAGCAAAAAAATACCAAACACCTTTTGAAGAAAACGGATATACAAACAAAAGAAATTATGGATGAAAGGCTTAACATTGTTAGAAAGTGAAAAAAATTACATCGTTGGAAAGCTAATAAAGAACCTAACATTACCCATGTGTTCGATTTTCTTGATATTGAACCAGATGCAATCTTGATGGTGAGCACGAACCCAATTATGTGAAAATTTGTTGAATTTGGAAAATACACCTCTCTAGTCTTTGGGAATGCCCTCCAAGCCTTTGGGTTGGTATTCCAAGGCAAACACCAAAGCAAATTTGCAAAGAAAACTATAACGCGAATGCGTTATAATGCAAACGCGTTATTTGTTAGTTTGTCCACGAAAGTGCGACCATTTCGGTGCACTTACCCGCATGAAAGACTATATTAAGATGGAGTAAACATTGACATGGACTGTAATGAATGGTAGGATGCAATGTTGATATGGTCTAGGAAAGAAAGAAGCTAGACTACAAGAAAAACTTACAAGATCTTTCACAGTCACATATTAAGTGCCATCACAGTCATATTAAATCATAAACCCGTGTTCAAGATATCTCATCACCTATGAAAGCAATGCTCTCTTTGTACTTCTTTTTGTGATTGATTAAGATATTGCTGAAGACAGTCTAGAATAATGAAGGATCTATGGCAAAGACATGATATAAAGATGATAGAGGACTAACTAAGTGATGGGCCAACTTAAAGGTGACATGAATTTCATGGTAGTTAAAGATCTAAATCTTAAGAGTCACAATATAGAGGTACAGGGGACTGTGAAAATAAATAATGAGCAACATAAGTTAATACATCCATGACCTGTGGACAAAAGAATCTAAAGAATAATGCTTAGATCCTACAAGATCTTATCACCATATTGAAACTATGCATCGAGGTGGGATTTTCCTTCATTTCTCTCAGTGAGAAATGAAAAATGTAAGGAAATGAGTTCTTCAACATCAATACACGGGTTAATGCTATACATGAATGAGTTGTCCCAAATGGGATAGTTTTTTGCAATCTAAAGAGCATAACAGGGCATATGTACTGTTATAGATTGCCCAGAAGAAAATTTTTAAGCCTGCAACCATGAGACACTTAATAAACCCTCATGGGTTCTAAGTGTCCAGGCTCGTGTATTTTATGGATTCTCATGGAACAGTTGAATAAGCCTTGAGGAACATTACAAGTCACTACCAAATAAAGAATATGCAAAATAAGTCACTTTGCAAACTGAAACTGAAAACTCTTATGGGTTTTTGTTTTAGAAAAAACAAAAAGGTATTCATGCTTTTTTTGTTAGTGGCTCGAGTTAAGTGGAGTCTCTACAAAATATGTGAAGAGAGTTTCTGACTAGCATAAAATATGGTTGTGCCATAACATGAGAAAGAATGGAGCCTTAGCTTGTTAAAGTCTGAATACAAAAACAAAATACCTTGAAAAGCCACACCATATAAAAATAGAATGCAACCGCGGCCATAAAGAGCTAAGAGAGCTAGAAAGAAATAGGTTTTGATAACCCATAAATATATTTTAACACCTATGGGACCAAAAACAACTATAGCAAAGAATGTAGAGAAATATTAAGAGAAATACTAAGGAACTCGAGTTTTCTGCAAGAATGAAAGTATGCAGAAAATAACAAGAGATTCCACACAGTAAAAAGCTTACCCAGGGTCAATGCTATTTTTGACACAAGATTTGAGAAGAAAACTTTTGTTCTTTCCAAAAATGCCATGAGAACCTCCATAAAATGCTTGATTGCAAATCGAATTTTGCAATGAAATTCCTCTTTATGGCCTTGAATCCATGAAGAAAGTCTCAAGCAGAGTTCTAGAAAACCCTATGGCGACAGAGGTAGCTTCTTTGTGAAGCTTCAATAACAATTTCATTTGCTTTAGGATTTTTTACCCTAATATCTGCTGATAGGAAAATTTTGGCATTTTTGGCCATGATTTTTAAATTATAAGAAGTTTAATATTATGAGATGTAGGCTAAGACTTCTAGTCTTATGTCTTGGTGGCTTTTTGATATTATCTTAAAATGCTATGTAAGCTCTTTAAGCTGTGAGTTAAGGGATTTGATTTATGCCTTGAATTTTATGCCTTATGCATATAATATGCATTAATTCATATTGATGCCTTCTGACTAATTCTATGCTTTGAAGGCATGTGAGGTTGTATTATTTTAATTTTAAAACAAATGGCTTTAATGATATTTGTTATAAATCATTAAGTCATTTTGTTATAAATACATACCTTACATCATGCTTATTGATTAGGGAAGCCTTTATAGTTACAAGAATAATGGTGTTGGTTGGATGAACTTGGTGGAATAAAGCTAAGCATTTAGGGAGGTTGAGAGAGATTAACAAGAACTTGGAGGAGAAATAGGAGCATTTATTCACTTTGGGGATAAAATTGGAGCTTTTGGAGTATGTTTTGAAGAGTCACTATATTGGACTTGGTCAAAATTAATCATTTCAACTCTTTGAAGCTCATTTGAAGAAAATCCAGTTGCTATATTTTAGGCCTCTTTCATGCATCTGACCCAATCAGTTGGGGAGCCCTATTTTTATGGATTTTGGTAAGAGTTGATTCATATAGTCACTTAAGTTACTCTTTTTTAGTCAGTTCTGATTATGCAAACTTTCTGGAGATTGTGACTAGTACAGTCCTTTGTAACAGTTTTTGAGCATATTTTGAAACTCATCATTTTGGAGTGGGAAATATAGATTTTTACCTTGGAGATCATTGAAGAATATTTTTAACTTCCTATTTCTTGCAAAGCATTGTGCATTTTAGGTGATTGATTAAGTTATTTGTGAGAATTTCTTTCTCCTTTAGCTTTGTCTCATTTTATGCATTTTTTTTTGTAAAAGTAGGAGTATGAAGGTTATGAACTATGTCTCAAAATTGCATAGAAGCCTCTAGTTTTTGAAATATTTCCTTTCATTCTTGAAAATATATGCAAAATAGACCTGTTCATGAAATATTTATGCATAAATTTACACTAACATGCTGTGTATTTTCAGTTTTCTTCAAAAGTAACCAAGTGTATGACAATCCTAGTGTTTCATAGCTCTTAATAGTTTGGTGTATCACCCAATTTATTTCATATTTTTAGTACTCTTCATTTTATGCAACCATATCCTTACCCTTTTCCCATCAAGTAAATAGTTAGGTGATATTATCAGCTAGGAGCCAACCTTATCCGGAGGTTCATTTCAACTTTAGGTGACCCACAACCTTGAAATGATCCCATGTTTCTCTAGAAAGCTCAGTTTTCATAACTTTGCATAGGGTGCATTTCTAAGAGATACCAATTTTGGCATGCCTGGTGGGACAAGTTTTCCACAATTTTTGTTGGTTTGGTATGCAACCAACAAGTTTTAGAGTTTACATAAGTCATTTTTGCATACTTGGCAACTCCGTAAAGTGAAAGAACAACATAACCATTGCTGCCATAGCTTATGAGAAGAGTAAAAACAATAAGTACAAGAGAGTTTGAATTTTTGCAGCTGTCACCACCCAAAAGACAAGGCAGAGCAGCAAAAAGAGTACCTCCTTCCAAGAGAGTACAGTCTACACCACCTAGTGTTAAACCATAATCAATGTTTTCACTACCAAGGAGGAGAGGAAGACCATCCAAAAAGCAGAGTGAGAATCGTTCAGCCTCACCAAGCCTTAGAACAACAAGGTCACCTTCAAGTAGTCCAACTTCATTTGCTATTCCTACAGGTTTTACAACTTTTTCTCTTTTAAGTTCTACTACTGCAACAAGTTCATCAGCTGTTGTTTTTACATATTTGAATCCACCTCAGCCACCTCTAATGGCTACTCCCAGAAATCAACCCTTTGTGCCATTTAATGGAGACAGTCCATTAAATTTGGCACAACATAATGATATACCAGTGGCAACTTTGAAGAACTTTCCAATCTTTACTAGTGAAGACCAAACAAATCCAATTGAACACATAAGGGATGTTTCTTCCTTATGTGGTGTTCATCATATCACACAAGAAGACGTAGCTGTAAGGCTACTTGCAACATCATTCAAAGGAAGAGCATTATAGTGGTTCAAGATTCTTGGAGTAGGTTCAATTGCAACATGGGATGAGTGGGTGACAAATTACACAAGCAGTTTCAGGATAGGTCTGATAACTTGTCTCTATTGGAGCAATTGACTACAATAAAGAGGGCTCCTCAGGAGAAAATGAATGATTTTAATTTCAGGTTTCAGAGGACTTGGGGTAGAATCCCTGCAACAGTGAGACCACCTCTAGAATATGCATTTTTGTACTATTTGAAAGCTCTTAACAGTGACATAGCTTTTATGATATAGTCAATGGGAGGTGTTTCTCTACCAGATGCTTTTGAGACAACAATTAGCGCAAAAAATTGCTTAATAAAGGCAGGAAAAATTGCTCCCAGACCACCAATGCCCATTTTTCTAGAGATACAATCAAATATGCCTCTTCAAATTCCATCATTTACACCATTACCTATCATACCAACTTTACTAGCTGATGGTAAACAAGAATCTATTGTTCCAGTATAGTCCCAGGAGTTGCGAGAAATAAAAGAGAGCTAGCAAAAGATTGAAAACATTTTGCAGACCTTTGGTAACAAGTTGGTGAATTTAGAAAAGCAACAATCTTACACCAGGCCTTATCAGCAGCAAAATCAGACTTCAAATCAACCATTTCAAGGTAATAGGCAACAGTACCAAGTAAATTTCCAAGGTCCAAGACATAATGTGAATCAAACGCCTTTTTAGGAATATAATCCAACACCTATTAGTGCAGCTAGGGACCTTGTCCCTGTTTAGAATAATTTGGCTGCTGAATATGAGTGGTGCTACCCATGCAACCGACCACATAATCAAGCTACATGCTCCAATGGAGTTACAAATCAAGAACTTATGGTACAAAATGCTTCAGGTTCACAACAGAACGCACTCAATGATGCACCTCCACAACACCAAGATCAACTTACAAATGAAACTACCTTACTTGACTGGAAAGGTGAAGAATTATGTGGATTGAATGTACATAATTCTCTAGTTGTAGCTAATACAAGGGAAAATAAAAGAGCTTTTTAACTTGATCAAGTATTTGAGAAAGGAAAAGCAACAGCTGTAGGACCATCTACATCTCAAGTTACTCGTGTTTTGCAAAGAAATCAGCAACTCCCAACTAAGGAGCAACCACACTTGCAAGCTGACCATGCTAGTGTAAAGGTACATCATAAAGAAAACCCAACTGTACCTTACAATATCATTGATAATATGAAAAAGATGAACGTAACAATGTCTATGTGGGATTCATTAGCTATACTAGGCAAAAAGGACATGTTACAACTAGCCTTGTTAAATTTGAAAGTGTCTGATGATTTTGAGTCTCCAATAGGTCAAGTTAGAGATGTGTTGACAAATGTTCCTCAAGAAAATAATAAAAAACCTAATAAAGAAGTAGGTAAAGACATCAAACCACCTCCATTTTATGTGTTTGTAATCATAGGTGATAAATTAGTCCACAACTGTATGGTAGACAATGGAGCTAGTAGCTCTGTAATGCTAAAACAAATTGCTGACAAACTTGGACTAAAATATCAGCCTTTAGAGAAAGGAGTGACTAAATTGGATGGTACCTCTATTAATACATTGGGTGTTATAAAAGGTTTGAGTCTTACTCTTCACGCTTGTCCGAACTTTTCAATTCCTCAAGACATATGTGCTATAGATCTCCCACCTTTCTTTGCTTTGTGTCTCTCAAGAGACTTTATAGCTAAGATAGGAGGTTATGTGTCAACTAATTGGCCACATATGCTGTTTAGAACAAGATATGGAACCAAAGTTACCATTAAATCTTAAAATTTGGCCAAAGACCACATTGAGCCATATAACCCAAGTGCTATCAACACTGTTCCTACTACTGCAGACACAAATTGTGTCATTTTTACTAACAATGAGCTAGCTACTACTCAAGAATTACAAGCATAAGCTATTCGTGATGTACTATTACATGAATGGGCAGCTGAAAATGTGTTAGACAGTCCTGAAGATCTTATTTAGGATGTTGGTATGGGAAATTATGTGATGCTTGAACCTAATGTAGAAGTTCCAAACCTTGAAAAGGGAACATATCAACTGTTACAATAGCAAAATGAAATTTGTGAAGGGCAAGGTGTTCCACAATTCCCATCCATTCCACGACCACATAGAGGACCCCAAAATGGCCCTTCAATGAGGCAGGTCCTTACAACCAAACACATTAAGGAATACAAGAGGGAACTTGGAGATTTCAATTATCAAATTTTTTGTTTTCTAAAATTTGAATTAATTTTGAAAACCAAATTGAATTTTCATCTAATTCATTTTACCCAACATCATTGTAAGATAAAAGAGAATACAAAATGACAAGTATGTTCAAATCCAACACTGAATCACATAAAATCATCCATATTACTGATTCTACTTATGTGATTAGTTTATAATCACTCCATTTATAGGATTCTAGAATATAATTATAGCTTGATAAGAGGACTCAAATTTCCTTTAATGTATATTTTTAGAAGTTAGAGCATCAATGAAATAAATGAATTGAGAAGACTTTACCAACTTTTCTCATCATCATAGATCTCTTGCTAAGATCCTCTAGATCCCAATGGTGGTTGCACGCCATCTAGCCACATGGTACTCTCAGGTCCACCCATCATTCTAGGAGATAGTCACACTAGCCATAAGCACACTTACACCAAACACATGGGACTAAGACTTACACACATTCTAAATGTGGAGCATACACATGACATACACATAATGCAAGAATCACTCAATCCATATCACTTGATGGATAAGAAAAGATAAAATCATTAGGCACAAACGTGTCAATAGCCACAAGAATTGATACCTATTAGGAAAAACACCAATATATTCAAAAGCATAGATACTCTCATTGGGCACAAACACCAATGGCATAAGGATAAGAAGCTAGAGATGAGGTAGGGAGTGTCATCACAATGGCCTATGCTAACGACTAAGTGAAGTCAAGTATGCATCAACTCACCCATGCGAGGAATAAGACTAGAAAGCACCAACACTCCCCGAATGGGCATGCCTTCTATGCTCATACCAAGCCTATGTGAGTGCTCTATGTATGTCAAGGAATCATTATCTTGGTTCATTTTAATTACCCTATGAGATTTTATTATCATTTATTAAGGAAAATTCTTCATGATATATCCTTGGGTCACTTTGAACCTCGAAAAACATCGGGAGCCACTCTCCTACGACTCTCTAACACCTCCATTCTAAGTTCTTGACAACTCAACATAAATGAGTGTGGCACAAAAAAAAAAGACAACACTTGACACAAATTTTTGAACATTATTTTAAATTGATCACCACGAAAATCCATGGGGGAGACATGAATCTCCCCATTACAAATCATCCAAAAATACTTCCGAAATTAAAATTTTTCTTATTTTTAACACGAAAACTAGAAATTCCATGCAAAGTACATTAATGGAAGCTCAAATTTCTATTTTTTAAAAACTAACAATTTCCTGATATAGAAAAATTCCCTTTTGGTTCAAATATGAACACCTAATTCATGAAACAAAATTTTAATTCTAACATTTTTTTAAATTTTTGACATAATGAGAGCACAAAATGATATTTTTGAAAAATTTAAATAAATTTAAATCTATTCTAATTTCTCCAAATCTCAATATAAAAGGGAAGTCTAATGCTCCCTTTAGGGTGACAATGGCATCCAAAGTGATAAAAATATCAAGAAACAAAGGAGAGATAAAATTACCTCCATATGCAAACACACAAAAATGAAGGATTCTTACAATTTCTCTCAATTTGATGAAGTTGATCCCACTCACACACCAAGCAATATTTCATGAGTCCAATCCAAGCTCCTAAAATCCACAATCATCAAATTCCCAAAAGTTTAAACTTTTGAAACGAGGGCTTCTGCGAAGCCATTTCTTTAAAAATAAATAAAAAAATATATATATATATATATATAATGAATGAATAAAAAGACTTCTTATTTTTCTTTTAACCTTTTTGTCTATTTTCTATTTTTTGTTTTCCCTCAAAAATAAAGTGGAAATGGAATCATTGATGTTTATTTACAAAGCATTATTCTTTCTACTAATGAGTGGTTTAGGCAATTGACGACTTCAAGAATAGGAAGATTCTTTTTGAGACTATATCACCTTTGTGTTAGCTTGTGATAAAATATTTTGCTAGACAACTAGACTCTATAATCTCCTATAGTATGCAAAAAATGTTACTTGATTTTTAGCTTTCAGCTGAAATCAGGTAACTTAGTGTTTGTTATTTTTGTGTTGTTTAAACATTTAAAAGATAAACCATAAAACCACTAGTTTCAATATGCATGAAAGAGTGACTGTCAAATGAAACGGATTAGATTTTGTCATTTCAATGTTGCAATTATATAAAATGAGAAAATTGAATCATATGTATGCAAATGTGATCTTTTATTGATAATCATGAAGTGTACATGTCCCTCACAAGCCAAGGGACTAACTTTACTTATTCAATGGAAATATAAAGCAATTTATACATGAATAAGTAAAAATAAACAAATGAATGTGCATGTAAGAATGGAGACCAGTCATTTCCTAAGAATGACTGGTTACAAGGTTGCTTGATTGCTCTGCTGCTGCTGCCCTGAGCTGCTTGAGTCCTCACCAGCTCCATAGTGCTCCTCACCCCTGCATCTGAAAAAAGAAATGATGTTAGAGCGAGGCTATAAGCAATGAAATATTAAATCCTTACATACACACATACCTATGTATGTATAAAATAATCCATAAGTGCATTAAATAAGCATGTAAGCCTTGGATGTCTTGGAAAACAACAAAGTCATCAAAAACATCCAACATATGCATTTATTTTCTAATTGTTTGCTTCATGTGCAGATTTAGGATAAGTCTGGTTACATTTCCAATTGAGATTAAATACATGTGGGTTAAATGTGGCTCCCACAAGGGTATACCTCAACATGCTTTGAAATAAAAAGGAAATTGAGCAACTTGATCAAAGATTTATCTATTATCAATGCATTAAATCAATATGGAATCACAATAGTTGATCACCTTTCATTATCAGATTATAAAAATGCAACATATTTTGCTAATATGTCCTTCAATCTTGTTAAGAAGATCCATGATATGTTTATGAAGGAAGTAAGTGACTTCATAGATGCATCAAGTTCAATTATGCATCTATTAAACAATGAGGAAGCATTTCAAGATGTTGTCAAGCCCCTCTCACTGTAACCCTATTGACAGTCGCATATCACCTAGGAAGGTGAGCTTTTAGGTCACCAACATAGGTGACATGGGGCTATCCAATAAAATTAAAATGAGGAGACAATGCATATTTATTACACATAACTTGAAAGAGAGCAATGGTTGAGTCAAGGTCATAGTACAAGTGTATATGACAACAACTATCAGGGCATGCTACAAGACAACCATGAAGGTTAGGACAACAACAATGAATGAAATAACACAAGCTAACCAAATGAATGTGAAATTCAATCAAGGTAGCCAAAAGGGGTCCAAAAGTTTCTATGCAAGACCAAAGGATTGATATTTCTCAGTCATGCAGGGACAATCATAGAAATTTAGAATGACTAAGTGTTATGCAAAATATGATAACCTTGCAAAATAAGTGTGAATACCATCATGACAGGGGGATATTGCAATCCAAAGGATTTGGAGCTATTAAGAAAGGCAGTATAACTCCAGTTGTAGCATGCATAATGTAGTGAGATAACAGTGTGAAGGAAACCTTTTAGGTACTATCCAAATGCATGGAGGGCAGTCCTTTGATATCATCATTATGTAATAAAGAATGTAAATGGTAGTTTCAAAACTGAGTAGGGCTATCATCAAACAATTCTTGATTGCCTTGTGGTAGTTCAAGATTGGAAAAATCCTCTTTAAGTGATAACCATATGGAGTGTTTACAATGGCCTTCTCAAGTAGTATTGGTAATCATTTCCATGACAAAGTGACAGTGAGAAAGGGTAGAAAGCATATCACATGATCCTTGTTTAGGGTGATAATTCCAAGATAGTCATAGCAATAAATCTACTCACTGTCATAATGACAATTATAAAAGGATAAGCACAACCATCAATAGTCATCAAATGAATGGAGGACAGTGCATAAACAACCACCAATCAACAGGGTCATACGATAGGACATAATGATGAGAGATAATAGTACCAATGATCTATGATATATGATAACATGTTAAGGCAGTCCACATCAGGGTTGGTTACAAGAGTAAAAGTACAAACACCATACAAAACCAAGAGTAGGGTTTCCAAAGGAAAACCCTATAAGAAGGGCAGAGTTATCAAAGAGGAAAATGATAAATCAGGGACAACAACCACCGTCATCACAATGACAGTATGAACATGCAATGATAGCTAAAAGTCAGGGATGATGGAACACCATAGAGGTATGGAAATTTCATTGAAGATAAGGACAGTCATGGTAGCACAGTGGTCATGATACAATATGGAACAAGAAAAATGAAGGAGCTCCATCAAAGAATTCACAGTGCAATAGGTGTTGTGGTTCTCTTGGTGCTATATGTCATCAAATATTCATAGTCAAATATCAAACTCTGTAGGATTGAGAAACTGCCATGATGAAGTTTTGAAGATTGAAGATAGCATATCGGGACAGATTCATATGCAGAGGAGACTGTCCATCATGATTAAGAATCTTCATGATGTTTCTTGGTACAGGGAAGTCAGCCCCTTATGAATGTAATCAAGATAAGTGCATAATGAATATTGGGCAGCAGTTATGAAGCAACAACATCATGCAGGACAAGCACATAGGGCTGATGAATTCTTAGAAATTTTGATTGCAAAGATTTCCAATAGATTTGTTAGCCGAGGTAGTCATAGCTAACATGCATAATTTAACCTTAACTCCTCCAACTGAGGATAGTGATGATCACGAGCTGATAGGAGGAGGTTCCCAGTCAAATCTTATAGCGAATGCATCTCAAGTAGTGTTGTCATTGAATATTTTATCACAAGTAATGGCATTATCAATTTCAAGGGAAAAAAAGATGAAAAGGTTTTCATGAAAACAATAAACCCATAGAGGAAATGAGGGATTGAAAAAAATGTGTGAAGTCTTTGGGTTATGCTCACACTGTACAATGACATTGGATCATTTTTGCAACAAGATCAAAGTTTTCTTTCAAATTGAAAAGACCCACCTGGGGTTTTAAGATATGAAACAACATTGCTACAAAATGAAAAAATGGAGTGTATTTATAGAACCATATGCATTTTTGCAACAAATCTAAAATTTTCAAGAAAATCAAGATACCCACTTGGGTTATTTTGAAAAAACATTTGCAGATGCATCAAAATATATGCTACAAGAAACTCAAAATAGGGTTTTAGAATTGAAATTCAAAATGAAGCATAAATCATGAATGTAGAAAAACCCAGTTTGCAAAAATGGAGGCCGAGCTCACAACAAATCTTTCTTCTTCTACACATCAGAAACCCATCTGGGTTGTAAGAGATTTGTTAATACAAAGGAAAAATCAAAAGACAGTATGGAGTTTTTTGAAAGGAGCAAAGCTACATAAAAAATGCACCATTTTCTGTTCATGGCCGCGGCCAGGAGGTTTTTTCTCCTTCATAAAAGCAACAAAAACAACAATGGAGTCTCGTTTTTCTCAAATACAGAAAATAAAACAAGCATTTCATGCTTTTTTTTCTCAAGATAGAAATGAAAATATGGGTTTCTTTCAAAATCAGAAAACGGAGTGGTCGATTGAACTCACTTGGAGATTTTGCTCATGCAATCTCTGCAATTTTCAAGGCTGTCTCTCCATAGAAGGATTCACTTAGAGATTTTCATGGTGGCTGAATGGAGAAGTAACAACAAAAAGGGGAAAAATGAAACAAAATGATCAAAGTTATGCTACATGCTGCAACCTTTACTCATCAAATGAATCCAAAAGGTGGAACAAATGCAGATTCTAAGCCATGAGACGAGCCTTTACCTGCTGTCGAGTTATTTTCCTTAGTGAATCACTGAAAAAATAGTTAGCAAAGCATTTTCCAGTGATGCCCTTTAAACCCCATGGTGGCAGAGTCTTGTTCCTGATTATTCAACGACCAAATGATGATGTTTTCTCATCATTTTGATGTTTTGTTATTTAGGGTTTGACCTTATTCGATGGAGGTGTATTTTTTTCCATGTTTTAAAAGATTGAAACATGTGTCAAATGCAATGGGGGCCAAAAATCATATGTTATTGCATTAGGCATTTTATGCCTTAGTGATGTTTCCCCTTGTTTCAACTTCATGCTAGGTCCTTAGCAACACAATATGGAGTGTGCCATGCAACAAATGTGATGCCTTTGTGTTTTCCCAACATCAGATGTGACTTGGAATATGCTTTCCAAGGGGTTTGGAGGTCGACCTTGTGGCCAAGTATTTTGGAGACTATGATGCCTTTGCAAACATGTGTTTTTCCATGTGTGATCAAGAATGCAGAGTAAGGTAGGTTGATATAGTCAAGTGCCTTTGAAACTTTTGAAGAATTTTAAGATAAGATATTAAATGTTGCATTTGTTTCCAACTTTTGAAGATATCATGTAAGTGATTTGAAAATCACTTTAAGTTTTCTTTTAAATGCAAATGTAATGCATATTAATGGTGGGGTCCCTTATCTTGTTCTTGAATTGTAAAGTGACTTGTTAAGTGATGTTTTATGAATCACTTAACAAGGTCATTATCTTTAATGTTTTTAAAATCCATGTGTTTTAAAAAGCACACATATTGCATGATGGAGAATGTGGTCAAGTCTTGCATGAGGACCAATGATGACTTGCAGAAATGAGAAATGTGTGGGATGTTGTTTTGACTAATTTTGGTGGAAAGGAGGCTAATTGGAGGCTTTTTTTGTCACATTTTTGGGCTGACTATTGACTTGGCCTATTTTTTTTTCATGTGGAAGAAAGTTTGGAGAGTTCTAGAAGGTTCTTTTAGGCCTTTTCTATTTTATCCAACCAGAATCTTCTAGAAGCACTTGTGTGAGAGGTTTTGGTGGGTTTTGGTTTAAGTATGTTCATTTTGAACATTTGGAGGAGTTCTTTATTTCCAGCAGGTGGATAGCTTTATTTTCTTGGATTTATTTTCATGGAGCTATATTGTAACTCAGACAGACCTATTATACAGTAAGCACTTTGAATTAATAAATTGGAGCATTTTTATCTTCTCTATTCATGTTTCATGGTATGCCATTAATGGTTGATTAGTTTGTTTGTGAAAATTCATCTTTCCTTGCAAACTTGTCTCATGTTCCTGCATCCATTTAACATAAAATGTATGTTTGTAGGTTATAAGTTGTGTTGTTTAGTGGTGTTATTGATTGTGAAATTCCATTTTTCTTTTGAAAGAATTGTTATAGACCTCCTTATAAATTATTGATGTGAACTGCATTGGAAAGTGATTTTTATGAGTCCATCTTTGTGATATTAATTCGAATGTGATAAGTTGTTAACAGGTCTAGGTTTTTTTGGTGTGTCACCTTAGGTGGTTTTTCAGCATTAGGTTTATTTTCATGCAATCCTTACCCTTTACCTTTAGAGATTAATAGTTAGGTGACATCAAACGGGGAAGCCGACCCATAATCTAGAGGTCTTCTTTCAAATAGGTTACCCACAACTTGAAAGCAGTCCCATGTTAGTCAAAATCTATTGAGTTCATTTAAAGGCTTAGCATATAGGGCACATATTTGGGAAC
>VDFB02197769.1:0-12889 GCA_007258455.2 Sequoia sempervirens | reverse complement strand
CTTCTTGCAATCTCAAACATTATTTTGTATCATTGTTACATTGGTCTTGAGATTGGTAGCTTAATATAGCTCCACAATACAAAATTTGGTTTACCTGCGCAGTGTAACAATGGCATAGGCAGATTTTTCTTTCAAAGAACCAAAGGGTGAGTGCATAATTGAAGTGTATAAACACATATCTTTTTGTAATATCAAGGATACTTTTTGAAACTTTCATGCATTGCTAATCTAAAAGGAAAAGTCTTATACATATCCTTTGCTTAATTGAGTTGTTCCAATCAAAGAATTAAATATATTGGAATCTTTTTATCAATCATTTCATAGAATACCAATTGAAATCGTGTTTTTTTTCTTTTAGATAAAGTTGTTTACCATCAATCAATTAATTTACCGTACAAACCATGAAGAGCAGTAATGATCAATGCGGCTAACCAATTAATAAGTATACACGCGGAATAAGTCACATGTACATGGAATATGGGAAGAAGGCGCAGTCACAAACACATATGTCAAGTATATACAATAAAGTAGTATACACAATTTCATCACAAAGTATATGTACCTAATACACGATGAAAATGTGCAGTCAAAGTATAATAAACATATAAGTCAGCATATACGCACGTGTGCCAGTACCACACAATTATATATCTATATTGAACCATGAATTTATAATATGCAAATACATACCAATGATAAAAAATATTTATATTAACCAAATAGCTGCAATGAGACATCAATATACGATATAAGTATAAAATATAGGTACAAAATAGCCATATAGGCTTACGAGAATGCCATATAGGAATACAATGTCAAATATATCCAATACAAAATATGTACAAAACTGCCATGTAGGCATTCAACAAGGGGCTCTGGAATCAAAAGTCATTGCTCTCCAAGCTCTTGAAATAAACTCTTTCCCTTTGTTGGTCGATCGAATGGCGATAGGTCTATCACTCGTTTCTGCTACACTTGAGGAGTGCTCTTGCTGCTCCTCCTACTATTGTTAAGTTCTTGGTGAAGTTTTAACTGTTACAATAAGAAGTAAAGGCATTAATATATAAAAATTACACTAGAAAAAATGATATATTTAAAAAAATAATCAATTACGGCCATCTCACGATCACTCTCCTCGAGGGAAATATCTCACGCCGATGTTGAGGCGTGCTCAAGCCCTGTATAAACCATCCAAATAGAAATTAGACTACGAATCAATAATTTGGTTTGATTTTTCACTTGAACTAACATCTATAACAACGAATGTAAATTGAAATTTAGTAATTTGCCTCATACCTCCCCTGTCAGAGCCATTGAGGATTGTATAGTGGATGAAACACTGATATCCATTGCCCTCATAACATTTGGAGGTGTTTCCACAACCAACATCTGAAAATAAAACACCAAATTATTTAATCAAAAAAAAGTTAAAATAGCGATGGACATGTCATGACTTATAGTGTATGAGATCTAATGAACAAAATTTTGAGTACTTATTAAACTATATATTTCTGATTATCATGCTTACTATTTGCCCTATCCATATCTTGTTTGAAAGGCTGTGTTTTTAGGCTTTTACCCATAGCAGCAAGTTGTTGAATCGTTTGATTAAATGCTTTCTCAGAAACAGCAATGATATTCATAGGGTATAGAGAAGGCATTTATCCGAAAGTTGAAAAATGCCTCAAAAGAAATGAGAAGCCTGCAGGCGAATTTCCAACGCCAGACACAAACGTACAACGCTTAATATCCCACCATGTACAGTGTCCTACTTTTCTCTATAATTTCTTCAAAAGCCCATTGTTCTCTCTATACTGCTTTACTATTTGTGGCTTTCGATGTAGATATTTTCCAAGCATCCATAGTTTGTTGAGCACCTTATCTTAGGCTTTTGCTCATGAAAGCAGCAAGTGAAGCTAACGAAGTTTGATAAAATTTTGCGAACATGTATGAAAAATGTGGTATCATAGATAAGGTGGTGAGCATTTTGAAGAAATTCCTCGAAGAAATGTGGTCTTAGCATTTCTTTGAGGCATTTTTTGAAACTACTAACTACCTTGTCTATGCTATTGCTTACTATTATGGTTTCATAGATTTTTTCCAAGAATCCATAGTTTTTCATGCAAGTGCACCTTTGCAAGCACATGCCTCCATGTGAAGAAATTGCATCACTACTTATGTTGACTTTCTAAACAACTATATTGTAGTTGAAATTTTGTCATCTATCAACATCTAGTTATTAGTTATGGAATGTGAAGTAATGCTTTGAGTTTGAATGATGTTCAATGCAATGTAACCAACGATATGAATATAAACTATACAAATCTATTAAGTACAATTCATTAGTTAAACTCTTTATTCTATTACCTGTGTGAAGGTTTGAGTAAATCCACTGGAACTGGGAGGTGTTCCCTCAAAACCTCCAATATTACCCTATTCAACATCCAAAATCACATATTAAAATACCATTTGTATAACAATTCTATTAACATGTAATAAATTTATAATTGTTTACTAGTTACATACCCCACCGATAGGTGTATTGTAGAAATAAGTAGGTGGAGGGCCAATGTATCCAGTCTCAACACTATGACCTTGCAATTTTATTAAAATCATAAAACTAAATTAGTTAATCTTGCATTTCAAAATCAAAATTTAATAAATTAAATTCAATGAACATGCTAACTTTTACCTGAGTATCAATTGCATACGCATCATGCAAAATCTTAGTCGCCCTCTCCATCTTCATAGCTGCATAAGGATCCTCTGCAACAGCCCCCTGAGTGTCTGTGGGGTCATATGAACAAGTCGCCCTGCAAGATTGACACACATGGGTTCAAAGACCACCACTTGAAGACTCCCCTAGATGGCATTGTAGAATAGGGCTAGTATGATGGATGACACTTTGGGCCCAGCTTTGCCGACTGCCTGCAATGTTCTATCGCTTAGACTCTCCTTCGCTTTCACTTGCGCATAATAACAACGCGGTTCGGCTATATGCCCAGCAAGAGCTTCATGCCTTTGTGCGGTAATCGGCCTATCCCCGAGCCGACCCCCACCTCTCCCTCCCTAAGTCTCAAGCACACTGGTATTTTGTCTTCAATATGAACTCACTGTGAGGTTTCTAAGAAAATACCGGGGACTTCACAATTATTGCACCTGCCTGTCATCAAAGACCATGTACCACCTATCATAAAAATGGTTCCTAATCTCTTGGTGGTGGCACCAATGAATAGGAAACCTCTTCGCATTTGAGCCAAGACTTCCGGACTCAAAAGTGCAAATGTAGCAGTCACCATACACAAATCACCTTTGTAATTTTAAATCCTTTACTTTTTATATGATAGTCTATTCACATAATATGCCTTTCCCCAATCCAAGCAATTGCCGCCGTATTCAATCCCATATTTTTTTTGCCATATCTTTCAATGAATTAATTTAGGTCATTCTTTTCTCAGAAGTTGAACCATTTGGATCACTCAACCTATTAATAAAATCCTCAATCTATTTTTTGTTGTTCTCAATCTCACTCATTAAATTTTGTTGAGTGTCAAGAGGGTGTTGAGGGATTGGTGGAGGAGGTTGTTGTTGAGGTTGATTTTCTTGTTGAGGATTTTGTTCTTCAAGATTTGGTTGCTCTTCTTCTTGAGGATTTTGTTGGTTTGCGGGTTCATTTGCATCTCCTACAAATTCAAAAATTTATATATCAAATTTAACCTAGAACTAACAAAATCAACCTAAAACTAAGAAATTCAAAACAAACAACAAACAATACTTACCTCTCCCACCTCTTCATTGTCGTGGCACCATCCTTGCAAAGAAATAGCAACTCTTGTTGAAGATTTGTGCCCAATACCTCATAGAATGCGAGCACAAAAGTTGGTGGTTTTGGTCGTGGGAAAAAGAAGAAAACAATCAAAGTGAAAATGAAGACTTTCACCCTTTTTTTTGCTTTTAACGTGCTATAACGCAAGCGTGTTATAACACACTCGCGTTATAGCATTTTCAAACTTTTTTTAGAAAGTGGCCATGAAATTGGTACCCAACTTCATGCACCCACCCGTAAATCAGATATTTTTTGTGTATTTTGTTGCTTTGGTTTTGTTTTTGTTATCTTATTTCATGATAAATCATACTAATAGATTATGGTTTAATTGAATTAATGTGGATCTAAATTTTTGTGAGGGTTTTGAAGTTTTAAGGTACAATTGATTCACCCCCCCTCTCAGTTGTCTTGTGCATTCAATAGGGGGATGTCTCCTCGCTACCTTGCCACTAGCGTCGCTATCTCCAAGAGGCCATCGAGGCATCCCTGAGGTGTCCAAGGGACTCCTAGGAGTCTTTGAAGCATCTTGGGAATTCCCAAGCATCTCCTACAACTAGACAACCAAAAATAAATCTTTTTAAAAAATTAAAATTTTCTTTGAACTCCATGACAAAGGTTGAACCCTAATCGCCTATGAGCCCCACCCAAACCCCACAAAATCTATAAAACTACCTCCTAGATCCTTATTTAAATTCACAAAAATAAATCAACCAAAAGCTAATAGTGTGAGTGTGAGAGTGGGAGTTGCAAGTGTACTTGATAAAAGAGTGAGAATGAAGAGCAAGATAGTTGAAGAGAAGCAATAAAAGGAGTGACACCAAGTTAATGTTACTTCAAAATTTAAATTTTTAAAACTAGATTTCTAAAGTTTCATTTATAATTCCCATACTTATACATGTTTTTATAACTATTTTTTCAAGTACTATATGTATTTCAATGTCTTCACCCCACCACCGTCTTGTCACCATCCCCAAACTTGTTAGGAATTAGTTTTTGTACACCTTGCATAATGTTTATAATGTTTAATTTATTATTATGTGTGTGGTGTGCACCTAGGGGCCCAATCTAGAAGTATGTGCATCACTAGGAGTTAAAATTCTTAGGGCCACTTTATGTTGTATGTAACATTGGGACATAATGTAAGTTGTAAAAATGTATTTATTTAATATTAGGGAAATTAATTTTATAAACTACCCAATATTAAATGTGGGGTCATGGTTTTGTAATCTCATGGTTTTAGTCACATGGTTTTATGTAATACCACTTGGTGGTTTTGTGTGCTTGCTTCTATAAAAGAAAACACAAGGGTAGTTGTTTAAGGTTGGTTGGTTGGTTGACATGTTAGCTCTTGTTAGCATTTTTGAGGGTTAAAGCATCGCATGGGATGTGTGGTTACATTCTTGTTCACATGGAGTGCTTGTAGAGGGATTGATGATTCAGAGATGTTCATGGAGAACTCTAAAGATGTATTCTAATGTTTATTGTTGAATACTACATGAATCATGGATTCTTTAGGAGGCTAGGTTTTCCCCTCTTGAGGGTTTTCCCAGGGTATATTTTGTGTCATGTTTTGATGGGTATGTTGTCTATTCTCTTGCATGTGGATTCTAAATACTTATTTGCATTGATTTCTCTTTTGGGTTATGTGGAAATTATCATTAGATGGTTGCAAGTTTCCTTTCATTTGGTATCAAATCCATGGTTTTGGTTGGATAACCCTAGGTTGAGAAAATCTTGTTTAAGTTTGAATCCATGGTCTTGTATGAGAATGAAATACATGGCAATATATGAGGGTTTTGTAGGTTGCTTATTGTAAATTTGATGGTTTGGGTCTGTTGTTATGATGGGTTGTTTGCAAATTTGGGGTGTGAGAAATGTTGGGTTAAAATGGTTTCTTGGATGTCCATTCAAATGAGGGTTTTATGGGAGAAGTGTTGCAAATGACCCCCTAGGACAAAATGGACCTCACCATTGGATTCGGGTTGCTCGAAAAACAAAAAATCATATAAATTATGACCTTTTTTGCTCACTGTGAAAAAAATGCAAAAAAAAAAAATTGGCCCCTGGACCCTTGATCGTACGGTTGTAGGATTGTAGAGGCATCAATCTTTAACCCACAGAAAAAAGAAAAAAAGAAAAAAAAAAATGGCCCCCTTTGAAAAATTCCTACATCTAGAAATAATTAAAAATAAAAATAAAAAATTATAAAAGAATATTGAATGGGGTGGGGCGAGGAGGTGGGGGTCTGTAGACTCCCCCCCCAGTACCCCTGGTGGTACTGACACCAACGAAAGGGGTTTCAACCCCTGTTGTTGGTTGTCAACCATCAACTGGCTTAAACCGTCAATCTGGCGGGGCCAATCCATATTAAATTAAAGCCGCCCATATATAAACTTTAACTACCCATTTATAAATTATTTTAAATACCGCCCATTTTAAATAAAAAAAGTAAATTGCTTTTAAATATGCAATTGGGTCCAAGCAATGCCACCACCGGCAGGCCATCCAAGGGCCACCATAGCTCAACCTTATAGCCAAATTGGGAAAATATTTTTCGGGAGGCATAACTTTCACCTAGATAGTCAGATTTTTGACTTCTTATACTCATTGAAAAGCTCTCTTTATGCACTACATTGTGGTATAGGTTTGGTTTCTTGATTTTGTTGTTTTAACTAGTTTTTCGAGCTTGAAAGCTTGATATTCTCGGTTTCATGGTTTTGAGCATAACTTTTGCATATGGAATCATTTTTTCAATTTCGAATAGGCGTTGAAAAGAATGTTTAGTTTATTTCATAGTGGTGCTAATAGTTTCTTAGTTCGATAAGCAGAGAGAGTTATGTATGTGTTTGAACATTTTTGGGTGCTTGAGATTGTGGGTGTGATTATATGAGCATCCAAATGATTCAAGAGGCAAAACCTTGAGGAAGTACATTATTTCATGTGTTTTTCATGATGGTATAGTTTATTATCAGTTTTGTGCTTCTTGGTAGAGGATTAAATATGTTTTTTAGAATTGGAATTTGATGGTGACAGGTAGACAAGTTGTCTTTGATTTTGAGGACATGTTTGGACATGGTTTGAGACTTGGAGTCTCATATGGGTGATAGTTGAGTGTAGGTACAACATTGGTGTTGACTATGGTGTCATGAGTATGTAGGTGAATTGTTGGATTGGCATGCCATAATTAGGTTTGTGGTGCTTTGGTGGTAATTTGGTTTAGTGTTAGAATTTTTTTTTCTTATCTGCTAGATGCTTGTTTGGTTCATTGACTATAGTACTTGGGTGTGGACATGTTTGGAAAATCAGATCTAAGGTTGATTTGGAATTTGAATCATTTGGTCGACAATATTATTCTCTTTGATATCTCAATTTTTAGTTTACTAATGTGATGATGAGTTTGCATGTTTTGGTGATTGGAACTTGATGAGGGCGCAGCCCGAGAATTAGAAAATAACCCACAAACAAGAGAATAATTTTATTATTCAAAAAATGGAGCTTCTTACATGCAGAGGATCTCAAATCCCCAAGTTCTACAACACATGGAAGTTACAGAAAGCTACATAATCACCCTTTCGCAATATGCGAGCTTGTCCCCAAAAAGTTACCCAAAAATAAGAAACCCACCCATAAATAGAGCTCCTCTTAAGTTTGGAGCCAAAACAACATTCAAATTTGAGTTTAGGCGGTTTGGCGCCGAAAAATTACAACTTGAAGTTCAAATTTCAAAAGAACATTTGCAATTGTATCTTATAGAAAGTGTGCCAACTTCCCAGGGCCATAACTTTTGATCCGAGACTCTGATTCACGAACCGTTTGAACCGTTGGAAAGGTATCGAAGTCAAGAATGCACTCAAAATCTGCCACGCCAATTTTGGCAAGTTTTGGGGCCAATCCGGGAGCTCTAAGTGCCTCAAATCTAACTCAAAAGATTTTTAGGTGCAAATTTGGGAAACTAAAACTGCAATATCTTTCCACTCAGGAATAGAAAATAAAAACCGTAAATTGGGAATTTCATTATGACGAAAAGGGTATCCAAAAATGTAAAAAATCTAAAAATCGAGAAACTTGAAATTTAACTATTTTTGGGTGATGCAAGATTGCCCTTACACCACTGGATGCTCCTGCATCATAACTAAAAGTTATGTTATTGGTAGGTATGCACAACCTATTGATTGTAGTGGGATGACTCAGATGTGGAATGTCTATATCCACCAGGTTTGATTCATTTTTGTTGCAGACTTTATTAGTTGGCCTTGTCTATGGTCATTTATACATTGGTATGTGTGCTTTGAGATGAGAGAATGGATGATGTATAGTACTTGGATAGTTGATTTTGGGACTTGTAGCATGATGGTTTTATCACTTTGTCATGGATATCTTGGTTACACTTTTTAGTGGGATATTTTGATAGTGATGGATTGGTGGTGTTGGATATATTCTTGATGGTTTGTTGGTGGTTTTATCTTCTTGGCTTGGAGATATTGATTTCGCTTTATGTTACTAACATTTCAGTTGTGTGTGTAGACCTAGATGATCTTCATGGAGGAGATGGTTGTCATGATGCCATGTGTAGCTCAATATCACGATTCAGTGGGATTTGTTGGCAATGATGTGACTCATTATTGGTGATGGATGGTTATCTTCATGATGTTTGGAGATGTTGACATCTTTGTATGCCATGAAGGACTTTTAGTCTTTGGTTGAGTTGTCATGTCTTGTTGATTTTGATAGGTGTTTCTTTCATTTAGAGGATTATTTGGTATTATGTCATGTTATACTCTTGATTATGTATTTAGAGTTTTGGCATGATGCAGGTTCTCCCCATACCATGATATGTTCATTGGAGAATTTTATCTCCTTGGAGGAGATGGTTAGATCATGTTGTCATGTGTATGTTTATGATTCCTAGGTTGGATATGTGACATTTATCTTGTTTGGTTCTCTTTTTATTGAGTACATGATCATTTTCTTGATTACCTCATGATGGTACTATGTTGTATTTGGAGTTTGGTATGGATTGATTGGTTATAGTTTCTCATGGATAAATGGAGACTTAGGTGAGGCTTGCAGTTCTCTTGTGGTTAGAGACATTTTTTTGAGATGGTTACTTGATGAGATTTCAATAGGAAACTGTCCAAGGAGCCTATACCTTGGTTGGACATGAGTCCAACATAGACCTATGAGGAGAGTGATCTTGGAAGAGTCATGGTGACTTGGATATCTTGGAGGAGCATTCTAATTTTCCACTCTTAGTCTACTCGGCGGTTCACTTGAGAGGTATTGCCCATTATTTCTTTCAGGTACATTATGTTTATGCTTTATCTTCTAATACATATGGATCTTGAGATATAGATATTTGGTTTTGGAGGGTTCATTTGAGGAGTGTTGGCATGTTTATCTCCTTATACATTGTGAGTACATTCATTGATGTTGAGTTTAGATGTATTGAGCTGATTTCCTTCTTTGGGAATGGTTACACTGAGTTTGATCTTCTTATTTTGAGAGGCTTACATCTATGTTAGTTACATGATACATATGTCATATTTGATCTTAGTGATTGAATGGTTGGGTGTTGTTATGGATTTTCTTTTAGGGTATTGTGGAGGAGATCACACTTGACATAGTTAGCATTTAGAGGTGTATGTAGAGAAGGATTTTCTATAGGTGTATGATGTGTAGCATTTCTCTCTTTGGTCTTGGTTATCTTCCTAGATGTTTGGTTTCACATTACATTGGTTTTGAGGTTTGGTTGGAGCTATTGTGAGGTAAAAGCAAGAAGTTGAGTCCACAAAGAGGGGAAGTTTCGTCCAAAAAAACCTCTCGCAAAAAATGTGTACGCATTATTAAAAAAATGTGTACATGTGTCATGCTTCGAGTACCCGAGCCTAAAAAAATGTGTATGCACTAAAAAACACATACACGTTATAACGCGTACACATTTTATAACACGTACAAGTCATTTATTTAAAAAATTAAATACATATTAGAAACGCGTACTTGTTTCTAAAAAGTATTTAATTTTTTAAATAATCGAGAAAATAAAGAACGCATGTGTTTTGTAATGTGTACGTATTTTTAAAATTTTGAATTCCCAACCCACATGCTCCCTCAAGTTTAGGCTCAAGAAAGGCTTGGAAACCCGACCCCTAGCCTTTGACTTGCAACTAAAAAACTAAGACAGATTGAAGAAGAATGTCTTTGGCAATATGGTTGATGGACTTTTTTCTGAATCAATATATAAAATTAAAACCCATTAGAGAACACGATGTCTAGTTTCCAAATATATAATATTTATTAATATTGGAATATATTTGTTATTTTTTAATTAATTTCTAAGCAAACTAATCCTTAAACTTGAAATATCAGGGTTTTTTTGTTTTTTAATAACTTTTTTTGGTTAAGTTTCTTGTAAAAAAAATTATATGGCATCAATCTTCTAATAATTCTCTACACGCCAAAAACAAAGTACCCTTTTAGTTTAGGGTCCAATTGCTTGAAAATACCATTTTAAAACAACACTATACAACAAAACTAAATTAAAAATATTCAAAAAAAAGTTACAAAAAGATTTCCTCATCAATCTTCATGTTGTTAGCTCTCTTTCCCCAAAATGAATTAGCAAAATACTTTTATTTGGGTCAAAAAGTGGTGTATGTACACGTGCATGGTATGGTAAAAAAAGGGACTTTTAAAAAGTGGTTTTTATACATCCCTATCAAAATTTAATTTTTATCATCTGGGTATTTAAATAAATTACATATTTGGAAACTAGATTCAAAATGCTAAATTTCATATTGCTGACTTTTTTTAAGATTCATTGTGTAAGTGCCTCAAATTTTCAGTCCAAGTGTGACAAATTCTGAAAAACATCAAAAACACTTCCACTTTTTGAGCTTTTGTGGACCCAACTTCTTGCATTAACCTTGTGGTCACTAGCTTGTGGTCATGTGCTTTCACTTATGTTCTTGGGTGATGACATGGAGGTTCCTTATCTCTTTCCTTTGTTGGGTGCGAAGAACATGGGAGAGCTTTGAAGACTTGTGGTGAGAGTTGTTCTTATAGGTTTTTTATTTACAGGTTTTACATATCATTGTGGATGTTCCTTGGTACTACATGATTTTTACACCTTCTATGTGATTCTATTGGTAGAATTGGTATGCCTTGATCATTTTCATATATGCATTACCCATGCAATGGGAGTTCTTGGATGTGTATATTCTTCATTAACAAGTTTGCACATGGAGCTTGTGATTGCAATTTATGGGTGTATATGTTGATGGCATGAGTTTACTATGTTATGTATAACTTGGAGGTATGGATAGTTGGATGTGTTAGCACTTGTTTTGGGTGCTATTTCAGCTATGGTTAGTGTATCTTGACAACTACTAGTGCATATTGATACCTTTGGATTGAGTACATTTATGTTTGGGATATCAATTGAGGTAGGATTTATGCTTCGTTGTGATAGTTTTTGTGGCTTCTCTTTGAATGGCTTCTTATCCTTGTGCATTGGCATGATGGAGGATGAGATAATTCATGTTTGGGATGGTGGTCACCTTCATTCGTGTTACAGATATTTTGATGGAGCAAATGGAGCACTTTGATTCCTTGATGGTATATGTGGCTAGGGGGATTGTTCCCTTGTTCATGTTTCAAGGTTACTTGTTACCCCTTATGCAATGTATACAAGTGGGAGAATATTAGTAATCAGGTGTTGTACACCTTGCATAATGTTTATAATGTTTAATTTATTATTATGTGTGTGGTGCACCTAAGGGGACCTAGAAGTACGTGCATCACTAGGAGTTAACATTCTTGGGGCCACTTTATGTTGTATGTAACATTGGGACATAATGTAAGTTGTAAAAATGTATTTATTTAATATTTGGGGAAAGTAATTTAATAAAGTACCCAATATTAAATGTGTGATCATAGTTTTGTAATCCCATGGTTTTAGTCACATGGTTCTATGTAATACCACTTGGTGGTTTTGTGTGAGCTTATTTCTATAAAAGCAAACATAGGGGTAGTTGTTTAAGGTTGGTTGGTTGACTTAGCTCTTGTTAGAATTTGTGAGGGTTGAAGCATGGCATGAGATGTGTGGTTACATGCTTGTTCACATGGAGTACATGTAGAGGGCTTGATGATTCAGAGGTGTTCATGGAGGACTCTGAAGATGTATTGTAATATTTATTTATGAATAATACATGAGTCATGGATGCTTTTGGAGGCTCTAAGGTTTTTTCCTCTTTAGGGTTTTCCCAAGGTATATCTTGTGTCATGTTTTGATGCCTGTATGTTGTTTATTCTCTTGCATGTGGATTTTGAATACTTATTTGCATTGATTTCTCCTTTGGGTTATGTGGGAATTGTCATTAGATGACTGCAAGTTTCCTTTCAAAACTTAGGTCCTTGGTCCCCTCATCCCCGAAACTCATCCCTACATCCCCTATCAGGAAAATCTATGGAACTATGGTAATTACTCCACTATACATGCATGTGATAAGGTATTATTATACAGGTGAATCCCCTAAGGGATTTTAAGGCCCATAAACTAGTATATTACAATTAACTTTACACATTTAGATTAGGGTCAAAGAGAAAGTTGAGCTTAAAATTTACATGTGCAATTATGTCATTTGCTCTCAAGGTTTTGATTTCCATTAATATTTTTTTTATTATTCTGTTTTGATAATTCAATTTTTTTTCCTTTGTTCTTAGGTTTTTGTATCCCAATGAAAGGAGAGATCAATATTTTTGGATACAAGTTTATTCTAGTCATGTAGTTAGAGTTGTGTAGGCTAAGGGGACCTAAGTATTAAAATTTTGAGGAGGAATGGAACCCCATGGGGATTCTATGACTAGATGGATTAGATATAATGTGAGAGGACTTGGTCCAATTAGGTTTTTGAATATGCCTTTCAAAATAAATTCCTTAATCTTCAATTATTGGATAATCCAAATATTAGGGTTTTGAGGGTAATTTGGTTCAAATCTCTAAAATTTGACCATGTTCAAGGGGTGCTAAGTACCAAAAAATAAATGGAAGGAAAGAATGATGGA
>VDFB02197768.1:0-22901 GCA_007258455.2 Sequoia sempervirens | reverse complement strand
GAGATACCAAGAACTATAGGAACTTTCTAAAGAAAACCACCCTCAAGTGTGATAGTACCTGAGCCTAAAATGAAAGCTATATATAATCTCCAATTGAAATATGAGTAGAGATACAATCTGAAAAGGATGAGACAAAATCCAAAAAGTGTGTCATGTGATGTGTAACACTAGAATCAAGTATCCATGGAGTTGTAGAAGGTAAGCCCTATGTAGAAAGAGCATGACCTTTACCTAAAAATAATATTAGGGATTGAGATGTTATATTGCTACATGGATTCCTCCAAAGCCTCTAATATTTTCCAACATCTATTTGTTGGAAGTCCCTCCTTACCACAAAAAATACAAGGTTCACTTGATTTCATCTTCCTCATGGAGGAAGACTCACCAAACTTAGATGGTTTATCATATCAAGGAGTGGTTTGAGGTTTCTAGTATAACTTCTAATTTAATGGTTTTAAGGAAAACTCACTACCTAATGAAGGATTTCTCTTGGGATATTGTTTCTTCTTTCCTTTCCCTTTCGATGTCTATGCTACCAATTCTAGGTTTTGGAACTAGATAGAAAATCAAACTGAGTCAAATTTTTATATTCATGAGTGAAATGCTTACAAAAAACCTTGAAATTAGGCATGGTAAATAAATCAACCAACAGATCCATAGTAGAATAGAAAGTAGAAGATAAGTCCTAAAATGGCCCACCAAGCATAGACAAAATCAGGAAAACACATTATTTGTTAGTTTTATTCTTCCCACAACCCTATAAAAGAGATTTGAGTGACTCAAAATTTTGCAAGGAATCCTCAATGGAGGGGAAAGAATTATGTACAATTCATGTTAATTCTACCTTAATATATAGATCTCTATACTCATTGATGGTGCCAAAAGTATCATTGATTTTTTCCCGCATAGCCCTAGGAGTGGCATAACACTCAAAATGAAACAAGAGACTATATGAAATATGTACTGAAATTAGTCCAATAGCCTCATCCATTTTGTTCCTATGTTGAATTATCTCAAAATGAAAATTCAATGTCACTGGTTGTACTTCATCCAAAGTGGACCATAAACCCTTAGGTCCATGAGCATTTTAGTCATGTGAGCTTTCTAGATATGATAGTTGTGGGACATAAAATATTTAAATGAATAGGCATTTTCCATGATGATTGAGGTTTTCAAAACAATGTGTGGCAAAGGATTTTATTCTCTAGTGTATATAGATAAATTGAAAGAAAGAAATACACCCCCCAAAAAACAAGAAAAACTATTTAACCCCAATACAAATTTGAGAGTAGAAAAGCTTATAAAAGAAAAAATCACATCAGATAGATCTCTATATACCTAGTGAATATTTAAGAAAAATGATTGTATTTTTGTGTAGAGCACGAAAAAACCTTTACAATATGTATTCGTTTACAAAAAATAGATTTTGTATGCCTAATTTATGACCTTGGAAGTATAAAAAAGATCTAACTTCAATTGGATATAGAAAATTTCTAAAAAATATCTTAGGAAAAAATACATACACCATTGGATTGTTCTTTGAACCAAATTTCTAACAATATAATTTTCTTTAAAAAAGGACAACAAGGCTTGAATGCTATGCATGATTTCATGAAAGTTTCTCAAAAAAGGGCCCCTAATACTATGACAAAGTAGGAGGCTAGTAGCCTAGGGTTGAGGTCGAGCCCTTGGTCATTAATGTTATCATGGGATTGTTGCTATAAGCCCTTAGGGGCTAGCATTGGGTAGTGTTCACTAAAGTGATCGAGGGTTGAGGATTAATGCCTACAGGGGCTGTAACATTGGTGGTGGGTTTGAAAGGGGTGGCACAAATGTTGAATGCCACGATTGATGGTGATGAATGGTGGTTACCACCATTACAAGTGGTGCAACATTAAAATAGCACTAGTCCTATGTTTAATTTCTCTTTATTTTTATAATTTTTTTAAATCCTTTGTATGGAATGGCCTTATAGGGGCCGTAAAGGGCCCTTGTTAAAAAAAATGTTAAAATCTTCCGAAGCCAAAGTTGGGCCAATTTATAGTCAAAATTCATTGAATCAACTTCCTGGACATAATGCACAAGTCCTTTTTGTGAAAAATGCACCTAAAATTCATCTAGCTCCAAAAACTGCACAAAAACATTGAAAATTCTATATTTGGTCCTATAACCCTAGTTGAGAAAAAATGCTCTGATTAGGGTGAAAATAGGATCCACCCAAATGTATGAGAAAAATGATGGACCACTTATTTTTCAAGGCCCTAAACACCTCAAATTATGCAAAATAGGATGCTAATAACAACCAAAAATGCAACCTAACAATTATAGCAACTATGAGGGAATTTTTTAGAGCATAAAAAGTTGTGTACCTAGCTAGAAATTTGTTGATTTTGAGCTATGGAGGACTCATTCTCCTCTAGTGGCGAATGGGTCCTATTAGGGTTTTAGAAAACCAATTTCAGGATCCTGTTCCTCGATGTCTACACTCTTAATTTCCCACTTTTCAAGTTCTAAAAGCCTATAGTTACTTTTGTAGAGCTCTTTCCATGATCTTGCACTTTGAATGACAACTTTTGCAACTTTACAATTTTGACAATTTTTCTCCAAATCTTGCTCAATTTGATCTTCAACCTATCAACTTACAAACACACACTCAAGGGTAAGAAAACTCATTGATTTGTTCATGAATGGGGGTTTTACTCATTCAAACCCCTTGTAGGTAATTAAACCAAGTGATGAAATGAAGGAAATGAAGCATGGACATGAAATAATGTAAATGATGTCACCTTGGATTATGCCTTGTGAATCAAATCTGCAAACAATCATGGAGTGGCCATGAAGAATGTAGATATTGGATGTAAGATGATGCTTGTAAATAGATCCTCAATGCAACATTAACTTCTTAGCTCAACACACATGAATGCACTAAACCCTTGAAATGATGATATGATCATTAAATTGCTGCAATAAACACTTGAAATCTGCCTTGAAATGTCATATGAATTCCTTTGAAATGCTTTAATGCTTGATCACTTGAATGCTTGAATGCTTCATAAACTTGCTTGGATTTTGTTAGGAGAAAAAATGTGAATTAACCCCTTATTTATACTAAATTAGGAGATTAACCTTGAAATTCAAAGAACTAAGGCCGACACCAGATCTTGAAAGAAATATAATTAAATTCCTACCAGAATGAAATTGAAAAATAGGGATCTCATTAAGGGAGGACACATTCGACACCTTGAGTGAATGGTTCCTAGCTAAGTTTCCAAGACCAAGCTTTGATGGGCTAAAAGAAGGCCAAACAACCATTCCAGATCAACTAAGAAAGGGGGCTCCTATTAAGGGAGCACCCATTCGCCATCAAGGGTGAATGGGACCTGGCTCAACTTACCAGGACCAAATTTTTCTGAATGAAATAGTTTGTTATTTAATTTATGATTTTTGGGAAAGATCTTCTGGAGGTGTCAAAAATAAGGCCTAAAAAGGGGGTTAATAACTCCAATTAACCACAATGAATTAGGACCACCTAGATAAATGTGAAAGTGCTTTAAAACACCTAAACAAGGTACACATTATGTAATTTTTTATTGAAAAGGGGCCCATTAGGCTTAATTAAGAAAATACATCCTAGAAAAGTGTGAAAGTGTGTTACAACACTTTACAACACCCTTGCAAAGCATCAATTAAGGAATTCTTCATAAGTTAAATAAAGGTCCTAGAATAGTGTGAATGTGTACAACACATTACAACACCACTCCAAGACAACATTAATTCAGCTTTAATGTCAATTATCTAAAAGAGCAAGGAAAAGGATACTTTTTGCATTACTACAAGCCCAAAATTATAAAAGAGGTTTGTTGAATTCATCCTTTGATACCATGTTAGATTTGTGAATAACATGAGATAACTTAGAAAAAGAAAAGCACCTTCCACACTAAAGCTCTAGAAAACAAAGATTTGGTACTCCTCAACAAGAAAAATACTTACAAAATGAATAATATAAAGAGAGAGAGTGCTATATAAGAGCAATCCTAAATGATAAAGACATTAGATTATGATGAGTGTCATCATCCTATGTGATGAGATATAATGATCTAATAATAGACCTTCAACTAAAAAACTAAGTTTAGGTTAAGTGCATGAAAATAAATAAAGAATAATAATAATTAATTAAAGATTAATTAATTATTATCTAGCGCATGACTAAAAAAATTTAAATTCTTTAGATCATTATTGGATGCAAGAGAGGAGCATACTCAAATTTTCAAGATCTACCAATATCTACAACCTAATCTCTCAATAACTACTAACAATAAGTAATCACAAAAGCTTTGATACCATGTAAGAGATGGTATAGAATTTACTCTACACCATAGAATATTTGGCTAAATATTGTAGCTATTAAAGATCTAATAACTTCCATGAAAGCAAAAAATGTTAGAGTAATCATACATTAGCTAGTAATTAATTTATCTTTAATTGATTATTAGTCTATTTCATTTCATGCACTTAAGCTAAACATAGCAGTGCTTTAGTCTGTTAACTAATTATTTTTTATGTTAACTAAAGTGACCTATTATTAGATCATTCTATTCCATCACATGTGATGTTCACACTTTTCATGGTCTAATCCCTTTATCATTTAGGTTTCTCCTATATAGAACTCAACCCTCATTGTATTATCATACCTTTGACACTGATATTTCAGTAAGATTTTCCTTTAGAATAGCAATGTGCTGTGTGCTCTGATCAAGTTTATTTGCCTCGATCCTTCCATCCTCATTACTCACAAACTCATGTATCACAAGTAAATATTTATAATTAGTGAGGCTTTCTTCTAACCAAGGAACCCGTGTTTTAGATTTGCACCCCAATATTTGTGGCTTGCAATTGGAGTTATGATTTTAGTGACTTTAAAAAGGAACAACTTAACGTTACATTTAGGAGGCCAATTGATAAAACACTTCGAAATTCTTCCTAGTAATCAACATTGATAGCTTTCAGAGGAAAATGGTGAAGAAATAGCGGTTCTGACATAGGTATGACGATCTTTTGCATAAACTAATATAAAATAAAGTTTTAAAACAAATTTTTATTAATAAAAAATCATCAAAGAAAGAGGTCAAAAATTTTTAAAATGGAGGTTTTAAATTTGTTTTGAGGGTGCAGTTTTTAAGGGTACTTATAGGTACCTTCACCCATAAGCCTATGGATACCATGCCCATTGCCAGTGGCCTTAATGTCAACTGATGATAGTCTTCATGACCAATGTCCTTTTATTTGTCATTCGATAGCTTCAAATTTTTGGTGGAAACACTTTCAACAGTACTGATGGCTACCTTCAATTTTTCATGGCACTATTTTTACTTTTCTAGCAACCACTACAAATTTCTTGGGGTGCCAAGTTTGGTGATTTTTTGGAATATTCTAGCCACAAGATTTTTTCTTAGAGATTAGATTTTTCTTTCCACCAACCAAATTCTAACCACCTACTTTTTCCCGAAAGAAATCTTTTTTCGATAGGGAATATTTTTAAAATATTTTGCCAGGTATTTGGAATATTTCATCGACTGGTTTTTTGTGGGGGGACTAAATTTTTTCCAATGTAAGGGAATATTCCCAAGAATATTTTGCTGATGTCAATGGTATGATCACAAGGCAAGGCCCCTTCCTAGTCTACTTTTTCCCTAAAGGAGTTATTTTATTTAATTTTGAACATAAATTGAGAGTACGATATCAAAATTGGGAAAACAAGATATTGTCAGAAAGATAATCCCGCCAACTTTCTAGTGGTGTAGGTTTTATTACCTCTTTTGCTAGTAGAGTACGAGATCTAGAAGTATTATTTTAGATCCGTCTGCAGATTTTATCTGCTTTCCGCTTGACAATTCCAACCCATTGAGGCAGATTTTTGGAGTTCTTCAAGGATCTATAAAATCACCCATCTCAATAAATTTTATTAATTTTGTGTTTTCCACATTCTAAGGAATTACTATTTTAGTTTTAGAAATTTTACTTGTGTGTGGATCAAGTTAAGGAAAAGTAAGCATGTGCTCTAACATTTTCCTACTAAGTATTTTAGACATCTTTTGCATACAATTTATCTTTTGTAGATACATTGCGATAAAGTGACATTCTAGTGTATACTTTCTAGGGATTTTCCACATCCTGTTGTGCCTTTTGTACTTGGATTATTCAATATAAAATTCCATGGGGGTTTGTTGTGTGAGCCTTTTATTGGCAATCACAACCTTGTTTACCTTCATGCATGTGTACCCTAGTTTGCACACCCTTTTATTTGTCGGTACTCTTTAAGTTGCTAATTTAGATGTTCTTTGATCTCCTACATGTAGTTCTTGGTTTCACACAATTTCAGTGTACTTCTCTTGGTTGTCCCTTTCTATATTATGGGGGTTTCTATTTTTTTGTGCTAATGCTTCCTTGAATGCTTCCTTGATTTCATTTTTTGAGTGATCTATGTATCTATTTCTTGTTCCTATATACTAGATAGATGCAACATACATCAATGGCTGGTTACCCATTCATTTCAATGAGATGGAACATTTACCATATGGGTATTCTTTGATTCATGTTTGTAGAGGTGACCTAGATTTTAGCTTGATCAGTTTTCTTCATACAATTAGTACCTATGTTCTTCGTATCTTCAAGTTCCAAATGTATTACCTTTATTTTCCATCTGATTTGAGTAGTATCATTATGGGCACTCATGAAGATTATTGTATTCTTGATCTTTATCATCATCTATTTTTAGAGGAGGTTATTCATTTCAACACTATATCAGTCATCTTTTAATAGTTGTCTACAACTTCTTCTTCATCATTCCACAATTTTCCTCATTATCCTCTTTTTTGGGACATTGTTTTAGTTGAAAGATTCTTAGTCCTTCATATTGGTTTAGAAGTTTTTTCAATCCTTCATTTTCCTTTCTCTCTTTTGGAGAGGATTTTTCCCATCTAGTTTTCTCTTTTTCTCTAGTTGTGAGAGATTTTATTGTTTGTACATGGGTGCCTTATTAAGCCTTGTTTATTGGAACCCATCATGCATTCTTATTTTTTTAGCTACTCCCTAAGTTAATCTTAAGGGGGGGTGTTATAGTAATCATGAATTAGATAATAATTAATTAATCTTTAATTGATTATTAGTCTAATTCATTTCATGCACTTAAGCTAAACTTATGAGTGCTTTATTATGTTAACTATGTTTTTTTATGTTAAATGAAGCAAGCTATTATTAGATCATTCAATCCCATCACATGTGATGTTGACATTTTCCATGATCTAATCCCTTTATCATTTATGGTTGCTCTTATATAGAACTCAACCCTCATTGTATTATCATACCCTTTGATAATCTGGATATTTTGTAAGTATTTTATTTTTCAAGAATAGAGAACTTTTGTTTTGTAGAGCTCTTGTGTGGAAGGTGTCTTATTCATTATTTGATCCTTTGTCTCATGTTATTCACAAATCTAACACAAAATATATTTTTAATGAGAGAATAATCCTATTCTATCAAAGGATGTAAGCGATAGATTATACTGGATTGGTATTACAAAGGGAACCCTTGCTTATATAGGCCAAGATGAACATAGGATTGCATAAGATCAAGACATGTGTCTTAATATTATGACTTAAGACATAAAGTGATAACCATCTGATGTGTACCCTAAGTAAACATAAATAACAAATGTGATTAGGACCTAGGTGATGAACTAGCGAGAAAACATCCCTTTCACACCAACAATATCCATAGGGACTAACTTTTATTTCTATTTATTGATTACAATGGGTAAAATATATGGTAATTGACCCATATTAGTTTCATGAGTGTGAAAAAAAATCCATAATTTTTGAAATCAAATTTAAGTTTTGTGTGTAAGATAACCCCTTCCTCTTGACACTACAAGGTGAAACCTCACATTCCTAAGGAAAAATCAATTCTTAGGGCCAAGGATGGATGTTGACCTAGACAAAGAGACAAAACTCATGATTGGATTATGGTAGCCAAGATATTAATTCATACGAGTGGGCATTTCCTCTACACTTTTGTCTCTACACAACCATGAAATATTATCCAATAAAGCTAAATAGTTTTGACATTTAAAAAGAAATAAAAAATAACACATTAGATCTCAACATGCCATACCTAGTTTAGGTGAAAATCTAAAATAATTGTCTCTAAGCTCTCAAATATAGTAACTCACTAAAGAGCAATCCTATAGACCACTTACGTAGCACTTGTACATGTAGCAAAATATATGAAACTAATTTTCACTATTGGTTATGGATCTCCTTAACTTTGCATATTTCATGTACAACCTAGAATCCATAATACATGGACCTCTAAATAAATAATGGTCATAGAAGTTCTCAAAAAATTTAACATTTATTTTGTTGGATCCTCTATGATGGTAGAAAGTGAAAATGGATTTCAATTTATAAAATATTTAACAGAAAATTTTAATAATGAGTCATGAATATAGATAAGACCTATAACTAGAAACAAAAGAAATGATTTGACAAAAAATATTTGATTATTTAAAATTAAAGAATGATGCACATACATTAAAAACATATTCAACAATTAAAAAGTTAATGAGTCATTCACATTAATCTACAAATATAAACAAGACCTTCATAAAAGATTTAAATCAAAATAGTAGAAACATAATGTAATTAAAAAATCCATCCTCTATTAGGAACACCTTATATGCATGAATTTTACTAGTTTTATAGTGATGCAACACCAACTAATCAACAGAATAATAGATCAACAAATGTGAGCACAAAGATTTGTTAGAAAACCATTTGAAACATTAAAGTTGAACATAGAGACATCCTCCTATGGGGATGCCTCTACATCCCAGTACCTTCCTCCAACTGATGCAAAGCAACCCCAACCTTTACACACCTCACTTGATCCATTAGACTACCCTGTAAAAGAAACGGAAAATTATGTATTTGTTGCAGCTCTAGCAACATCTTAATTTCTTTTTACAATCAAGCTGTTAAAGGATTAACTAAAAGGCATGACCTCACCTCTCCGGCATGTGGTTCAAGTGGTGTTCGTCTCCAATTTGAAAGGATAGAAGATTAAAGTATTCGGTTTTTCCAAAAGGATGGCCCTCATATATATTTAATTTTGACTGGCTCTTCAAAATCCTAGCACATGGCACCAATTTCTTTAGCATGCCTTTTTCTGAGAGGGCGACACTGGAAAAGACATAAAATTTCATTTAATAAGAATGGACATGAGTTGACAAAGGCAGATAGTAAGGATGAATGGGTCCAACATGTTTTCAAATATGATTATCATATACATCGTAGAACAATTTTAAATATTTAAGAGGTACCAATAGAGAGTATAGGTGCCTGGTTTAACAGAGAAAAAGGTCTATGGGGAAATGATTAGAGGGAGATTCATTTAATAGAGAGGGAGGATAGAAATAATGAAGATAGAAAAATATGTACCTACATGGGTAGTTTTAGAATTAAAATTTGATTGATATGTTTAGATAGACACCTGAAGGGAAACAAAAAGAAATAAACGTCTGTGGAAATGGATGTAGTTAAATTTGAGCCTTGTTTGATAGAGGGATTTTGCATATTTAAACAAAAGTAGGTGAAATAGAAAGAATGGTGGCTATATGGAGATAGAGGCAATGAAACAAATATTCTCGTACCAGAAATAGGAGATTTTTATTAAAAAAAACTGAGATATGCAGGGTAAAAGAGAGGCATCTTAATGCAAATGCTGATGGGCCAGATTTGTATAGATATCGAGATAGATTGCATAGAGAGTGATATGTAGAGGGCATAATAGATGGAAAAATAGAATCGTCTTTGGAATATATTTGATTTTCCTCTTGATTATAGCAAGTCACTCTGTAAATGTTTATGTACGTTTAGGAATGAAATTTATATTTTTAATTTGTTTTTTTGGTAGTTTGTTTGTAACTGTGGAGTGTTACATATTCTTTTTCAGAATATATACCAATTTTTTATAGATTTCTGGTTAATTGGTGTTTTTTTAAGCTTCACTTTGTACATGAGTATGGTGAGTGATTATAAAAGATTTTTATAATTAATATATATTTTTTTGAGTTATTATCTTCTCTTCTTTCAGTTTTGTAATAGTCAAGTAAAGTTTGATTTGATTTCTTGTGATTGGGATTAGACATGTCATTCAGATTGGGTGTGCCATACATTTTTGGTTTATTTAATTAGTGATTTAATTGTTTGCACCCATCTATTTGTTGTGGTTTGTAGTTTGTAATTTGATAATTTGTAACTTTGTTTGTTATCATGAGTCTTGTTAAGTATATAGATGATTACTAAAAAAGTGTGTAAGATTTTCTAAAGTAGAAAGAGTATGATGAGAGGGAGTAATGTGTGGATTTGGATAAAATCAAGGAAGATCACCAAAAAGGTAGATAAGATCACAAATAGATAGATTCAATTGGAAAAGAAAGTTTCTAATTTAACTCTCGACTTGGGCATTTTGATTTCATCATGGACAATAATGCCTAGATTAGCAAGTGGTTTCTTGCACATGGTTTTAGAAGCAGTTCATTATTTGTGGTCGTTCCTATATATTGAGTGTTTGAGTTGAAGGAATAGTGATGAGTTTTTCTGCAAGATTATCTAGTTGGTTTTCAAAAGAAGATGATGTTAATCTCCATAGAGGAAATAACTTGATATTGTATTGAAACTAGTTTATTGTTGTTTAATAATAAATTTAAACTCAATCTTTCCCTTAAAATATTTTTCTCATGATAATCATTTGGCATTCTCTTTCATTATTTTTTTATAAGTGTTGCTTATATGCTAGAATGTCGCTGATATTTTTATAGATTTGATTAATTTGTTAGTCACCTAAAAGGGTAAATAAAGGAATGTTTGAAATTCCTAGTAATGATAAAGATCTTGGATACTTATTACATGGTTTTTGGGTACTTTTCCTAACATTTAGTACTAGAGAAAATTAGGTTCCCTAGTTTGCATGTGGTTGCATATAAGTTGCATGTACTTGTATTTTTCTTGCACATGCTTTCAAATAATATTGTATGTGATGGATTCATTGTGATTTTTGTTAGGCATTCCTCAATTATTTATCTCCTAGTCTAGCAAACTTTTGGGAATATGCTAGATGAAATCAACTATTTATTAATGCTTGAATGAGAGAGATTTCACGATGTATTTAGTTTATCATTTCAAGAAATAGTATGAGACGAACTGGTTGAATGGTGGGGAGATTCAATGGAGTTAATAATATGTCTACATGTTACATGGTTGTGACCTAGAGGGTTACAAACCAAAAATTGAGTTGTAAATTACTCTTTACCTTAGAAACATGTTTTTGACATTAATGGTTGATTATATGTCATTTGACATTTTGAAAAAATTATAATGAAATGTAATGTGTTTGAATTTTAATTATTATTATTATTTAATCAAGATTATGATGTTGTGACTAATACTAGACTAGCTATGTCATTGGCCTTGTAAGTTGAATACAAGATAAAATTCTTAACCTCTTGGAGGGAGAGGGGTAGTATCACCAAAGAGAGGAGTATATACATGGGAAAATAAATGGGTTAATGCCAAATGAGTTGAACACACACATTCATGTTAGTTTAAATATATCTAGTTTGGGTAAGTAACCTCATTTTTTATTGAGTTATTATGTGATTTTGGCTAAGTATTATCAAGTTGTAAGGTTAGGTTAAATCTTATGGTCTTTGGCTTAGTCTTTTCATAATTAAATGGTGTTATGATATTTCATCATTATTTTCATGACCAGTCAATACATTTTAAATATGTATGTATGTACATATGTATAAATTTGAAATGGATATATATATATTATTATACTGGCGTAAATTCCAATAGTTTATGGAAAGATCCGTGGCTTTTTAGAGGCAGCTTGACATGCTAATTAATGCATATAATGGTAAGAGAATAAGTTCAAAATTTTTGAACCACTTCGTGAGGCTTAAAGCCTCCATCAAAGGCTACAATATTGGAATTTAAAGTAGGTTTAAAGTTACTGTTGAGGGCGTATATACATATATGCATACATGATAGAATTCGTAGAAAACACCATGAATCTTCCATAAGACATTGGAATTTATGCCAATATAATATTGTATATTGGCATAAATTCCAATGGCTTATGGAAAGAGCCATGGCTTTTTAGAGGCAATTTGGCATGCTAATTAATGCATATAATGGTAAGAGAATAAGTTCAAACTATTTAAACCACTTCGTGAAGCTTAAAGCCTCCATCAAAGGCTACAATGCTAGAATTTAAAGTAGCTTTAAAGTCATTGTTGAGGCCATAAAGGAGGTGCAAGACTTTCATTTATTTTGGCCGTGTCATTAAGGGGCAATTATTGTTACTTTTAAAAGGTTTTATTATGGTGAAAGTGATTGCATGGGTGAGTAAAGAGAGGAGAATTCTCATTATTATCAATGGATAATGAAGTGAAAAGAAGGTAGCATGGGTCTGTAAACAAAATAGGGAGTTTGGTTGCATGAAAGTGGAGAGAGACACTATTATCATTCACTATCTAGTAAGAGAGGGGGAAGGTGATTGTGAAGTAAGAGAAGAGTTTGATTTTCCATATCATAGTTGGCAATATGATATCGCTCAATATATTCTATTTATATTATGGATTACTATTTTAGTAGAATTCATATTTAAACTCAGGTAAGTATTTGTTATGTAGAGGAAACAAAATTTTCTTTGTTGAATCTTTTAAGCGTACATTGAAGTGTTGACTAGAGCTTAGAGGAAGAACACAAATAGTTTAGAAAATGCAAAGCTTTGAAACTATTCCAAGTGGCTCTAGGAAAATTCACCGCCAATAATTCACCATGGGAAAATTCATTGCCATGACAAGTTCACCACCAAGCAATTCACCGCCATGGAAAATTAACCGCATTAACATTTTTATTAAAATTTTAAACTTATTTAAATATATATTAAAAATTATTAATTTAATTAATTTTTCACCGCGGTGAATTGATGGTGGTTAATTTTCCGTCGGTGAATTGTTAGCATGAATTTTCCATATGCCATTCCAAGCATGTGTTACTTATATTGATTTTATTTATCTCATTTAATTTAATTAATGGAAGCTAGGAAAATATGGGTAAAATAAATATTTATATACAAAGAATGTATATGTGTGCATATAAAATGATACAATTGAATTTATACTTGTAGTCATAGGATTTAATTTTCTTACCATAAATGGACAATAGTGAAGAGACATGTTACCCTTATATGATAAGTTGAATTAATTACTATACTCTATTCAACAAAGTGAAAATTATAGTTTTATATATATATATATATAGAGTGTACCAAGAATAATCTATAGTAGATATTCATAAACTAGTATGAAAAGTTTGAAGCTTATACATTTTTGGTAGTTTACCATGTCACAAAGTATTGCTAGTCTCATTATCATGGAATAATTTAATTTATTCCTATACACACATGAAATAAAGATATCAATTTATATTAAAATGATTGGGCTATGAGGTGTGGATAGATTTTTTATTTTGTAGCTTGTGAAGGCATGGATAAACTATACAATATTTTAATATCACAAATTTATGTCACTTTCTATGCAATTGAGTGAAGTTCAAGGATGTGCACCAAGTCCATAGATAGTGTTGAAATATGGGTTATAGTATGCAAAAGCAAGAGAAAATTTTTCTTCTAACTTATAAAAATGAAGTATTCTACATGCCAAATATAGTTCTTATAGTTTTTATGTCTAGATTCGGGAAATTTAAAAGAAAATACGTGGATATTAACCTCTATAAGCTTTGGTTAGGAAAAAAAATTGTAAGGTTGCATTTTAAGAGAGATATGTAGAGTTGCAAATGAAATCTATAGCCAACCAAATAGGACTACTATGGACTTTTAATGGAAGGGATGTAGTTTTATATCACATGTAAATAGGTTAGATGTGGTTGTAAACATTATAATATGCTAGATGCAGGACTCAGTTATGATAATGCAAACATGTGAGTAGGGAATGATAAATTTTACCTTATATCTATAACAAGGCATATGAATAGTAAGTAGCGAGTAATTTTTATGGATTTAAATGCATAAATAATCTTCATAACACCATCTATTTATAATTTGTAGACTTGAGTAGTTGTCAGTAACAACCAACAATGTAACATAAGCAAATATTTAACTTAGGTCTACAAGGGAAAAATATAGACTTGGGAATCAACAATAATCATCAAAATTTAAACATCATGGCATAAACTAACAATTGGTTGGTGACCAATGAAATCCTCACAAGGAGTTTTATTTTATAGAAAATAATTGGGACCTATCTTTTAATCGAAGAATATTAATATTGTGAATAGTTTTTTTCTACTATATTTTTGAATTCCTTGAAGCATTTAGAACATCACTCTTACTTCTAAAGAAATACAACCATGTGGATTTAGTTCCACCATTAGTAAATATATGAAAGTGATCAAGTGACTTGGCTTGCTTAGGACCACACACATCTATATGTATTAATTTGATAATATTTCATTTCCTTTTATTTATCCTTATAGTAATTTCACTCCCATTTTTCTTTCCTAATGCAGAACCATCACAACTAATATGTTTATTGTTAATGTTGGTGGAGCCCAAGATCACCATCTGCAGAAAATAACCTTCACTAAATAGAGAGAAGCGATAGGCTATTTCACCAAAACAAGAGTGAATAAAAATGAGATGAATAATTTACATAATGTATAGACTTTTAAAGCTATGAGAAAAGTGTCGGGTGGCAAAACTACCCGCATAGGTAAAACCACCCGAGAGAAACTAAATGCAAAACTAATAAACTAATCTTCCTGAGTAAACTTAAGCAGATAAATGGTAAAAACCATTTACACTAACACTTAAAAATTGATACAATTTCCATCATTTATTTTCTTTCTATAGAGGCATGATCTCTAAGATTCAAGTTACCATACCTCATGTGTCATAATTCTTCTATTTACACACACATAGATGTCATTAATTAGAATGTTGTACAACTAGACCTAGTTTCTATAAGCCCCTTATTGTAGTTCCTTCACCTATAACTTTTTTAGTGATCTTGCATATCGTTAATTTGGAAATCTATGTTCATGAATTTAAATTTTAAGCTCTCAAATTTTATTGCTAAAAAAGGATATATTCTTCTTCATTCCTATACCAAATATCACATTTCCAAGTTTTCTTATATGTTCACCAGGAAACATTATACCTATATCACAATAATTTTCTTATCATGAGACCTATGTTCCCTATGTAGATCTTACTACCATAAATTTTCTCATGGAAGACTTCGAACCAATCTCTATTTCATGACCTATGAATAGCTTCCCCTTGAATATATAAACCAACCATTGTAGGCATCTATTCATACAAAATAATGTCATCTAAAAGAAAACTTAAGATTATTGAAGTCACCATTTATCTTATCCTCACCATTAACAATTATTCCTTCATTTTTATTATTTTTAGATTATTTCAATTTATTATTTTTTGAATATATTTGTATGCAATGAGTCCAAATCTACCATAATAATAACAATTTTAATTTTTCTTTTACTTTGAAATTTGACTTGATACACCATATTTATACCTTTTGTCTTCAGATTTATGTCCTTTGTATTTTTTCATTGGATGGCTTCATTTCCTCGACCATTAACACTAAATTTTCAGTTTGAAGATGTCTGCCTACATGCTTCCTCTTTTCCTCTTCTTGTTAAAGTATTCCTACTAAATTTTCAAAGGAAGGTGCATGTACCATCATAGCGAATCTAAAATAATAGAAACTAAATTGATTGTAGAAACATGTTCACCAATATCCACAAGTTATCTATCAATTCTTTAACTTTAGACAACTAATCACTAAAACATTCATGATTGAAAGTAATTTTGTTTAAAAAATAAATAAAATCAATTTATATTTGTAAATTTATACAAACCTTTCATTGTTGTCCACATATCGATGATCTATTGATGTCCATTCATGGGGAATGATCGTATCCTTGACACACATACACGAGAATATTTGCTTTACATTGTCTGCTCTGCCAATCTTGAACGGCGGATTGAGGCTAAGTCTTTGTATTGTTTAAAATAGAGGGTAAACCTTAAATTGTCAATTAACATAGTTTGCGATCTAACTTGTCGACTCGGTTAGATGTGAATCCGTTAGATTTGCCATGTTTAAAAGACAAAATCTCACATACAAGAGTAAAAGCTGCACTTGGGCATGCAATGGCAAGTGGAAAATTGAGACAATATCAAACTCCCTTTGATTTTACCATGATAATATATTACTAGCGATTATTTGCAGACAATTTGCAACACACAATCTTCGTTGACGAGATCAGAGATTGAAGCTCCTCGGTCAGACGTAACTGGAGAAATCAGCAAATAAAGCAACCCCGCGGCTTCCTTTCAGACACAGTTTAACAGCAACCCCATAAAGATCAGATCCTTTGCAGCTTTAAAACCAAAGACCAACAACTTCTTACAAACCTGCTAAGTAAATGGACAGCTAACTGAAACTCGTCTGACATCAAACTTACAATGATGACACATCTACAAATCCTGACACACATTCAACCTGTGGAGTTCTAATTGTTCATTACTGTAACTATTAAATCAGAAAGTACAAAAAACTAAAATTCTAAATCATACAGCTGTGCACAATTTCTAATAGAGTTATGGATCATTCCATCCTATTCTAGTTGGATATTTCCTTTTCCTTATCCTCTGGTTTTCTGTGTGAAGAGAAGGATTTACAAAAGGGATTCAGATACAAGCCGGACTCAACGTTGATAGGGAAGTTGAGAATAGCCTTCGAACCGCGCAGTTGGAAAGCCGAACTGTCATATGCCACTGCAGCTTCTTCGGCTGTATTGAAGGAGCCAAGCCAAAGTCTGGAACCCTTCTTCTTAGGGTTTCGAATCTCTGCAGCATATTTCCGGCGAGCCTTAACGAACCTCACTCCCCTGTAATGCCTTTTTCGATCCTTCCCAGAAACAACAGTAGCTGTTGGTAAAGGGGAATTTGTCGCCTCTTGGGAGAATTCATCCCCTAGCAAAAAGTGGGCAATTGCATTCAGAGAACGAGCTTCGTCGGGTGTTAGCGTACTCATTATCGCCGTCGCAGATTACCATTTGTGGAGAAATTGTGTTTGGTCACATGCCTTATAAGTCGACCTTAAATTAGGTAATGGAATGGAGTAGATTCATTGTATTCGTCCACTTCCAACGCTTTCAAAGAAAATAAATTTATATTTTAAAAATTTCACAAAATTTATTTCTTTGCAAAATCAATGTAATGGTCATAGTTAACTCTAAAGTGAATAATTTTGTAAATTATACATAATTTATTCATGCCTATGACATATTAAAATACAATCTCCGTTTATTTTTATTTTTGTTTTTAAGGTAGGTTTTTGAAAGCTTAGAAAGTGAGGTAAAATTATAAAATTGAATTCAATATATTTTAATACAAAGAAATATTAAAGTTCTTTACATAATGTTGTAAGGGAATAGTTATCTAAAAAGTAATAAAGTCTAAAGTAGCAAATACAAATGAAAATAAAGTTATGGGAGAAAATTTATCATAGAACAACAAAATGTTAAGAGTCAATATTTTGGCTTAAAATGCAAATTTCTTGAAGTACGAATTGGATCTTAACAAAATGAAACATCATCATTTTTGTCTTATTTGTTATGTCTAAACACTAAGAACAAACTAATAATATATAGGAAATCTTAATATGATGGTCAAAAGGGGCCCATATAATGATATTAAAGTATGAAAATCAATGTTGAAAATAAGTGGTGAACATGATAAATCTTCAATTGATTCCTTCATCATCTATCACAAACCCACTTCCATAAGTAGTTGACCAACAATAGGGACAACCTAGAGGAATCAAAATTACCATACAAAGGTCATTATTCCATTGGCTCTAGGGTTTAAAGTTACTCCATCACATATTATACCTTCTCAACTTAAAATTTAAGACATAAATACTAGTAGAGAACATATATTATATGAGCAATAGGGAAAAAAATATTTATAGACTTTAGTTGAAAATGACATTATTTCTATTAGATTCCATAATTGAAATAATTGTTATCTGTAAAAAATATCAAATCCATTTGAACTAGGCATAACTCATGGTAGATTACTCAATACAAACCATATTGCATGTGAACAGGTTAGGTGTAAAGGGAAATAAAAAGTATATTTACTTTTTTATTGTGTTTGAAAAGGAAAATAAATATATGTTAAATTGACTTTGGTTAGTGACAAGCTAGGTAAGGAGAGTTTACAACTCGTAAGGGACCCAGTGTGTTTCTAGAGACATCTTATGAAATTAGAGAGAAGGAAAGGTATGAATTTATAGGTTTCTATGATAGCTCCATAGAGTCTTAAAGTCAAGTTTTTGTAAATTATATATAACCTTTTCATTGAAATAGATTATTAAAATATAGTTTTTGTTTATTTCAATTTCTTTTATAGTTTTTTAATGTATAGGTTTTAATATATAAAATCATACAAAGTACCAGATTTAGATTTGGAATCTTAGAAAGAGGTTAAATTTTTAAAGAAAGACAACTATACTTTAATTTTGAAAAGAATAAAAAAAATTCTAGATTAATATTTTAAGGAAAACATCACCAATGAACAAATATAGTTTAAAGTAGTATATAAGAGTGAAAAAGAAGTTCTTAAAGTAATTTATTATAGCACCAAAAATATTCAAATTGAATAGTTTGGTTTTACTTATTATAATGACTCAAATAAAAAATAGAATTATATATAAGATCTTAAGAAGAAAAGCACCTTCAAATATTTATCTTCAATTATGAAATTTAATATAATAGAGAGAGGGGGGTCATATAAAAATGTGATAGGGTGGAAATAAATATTTAAATATGTGGAAAACATGGTAAAATAATCAAGTGATTCATTCATCATTTAGCAACAAGAGAAAACCACAAATAGTGGAACCGTAATAGGGACAACCTAGAGGAACTATAATTGACATTGAAAATTTCATTTCTCTAGTGCCCTATGAGGGATCAAATTTACTCCACCCAAAATTAAACCTCGTTAACTTACACTTTAGTACATAAATAATATTAAAAATCATAAACATTCTATTATCTATAGAAAAATAAATATTTATAGACCCATAATTAAAAGTTATGTTATTTTGATTATATTCCATAACTAATAAAATGTTGAAAGATGAAGTTACATGAGACATCAATCTTTATATAGTATTTTTTTTCCTTCAAATTTTTTGTGTAACTATAACTTGAAACATTAGGGCATGGATATATTCTTTTCCAATTTTGATAAATATGTACTTTCCAATAAATGTCCATTTTCATATTAAATATTTATTTAAAATAGAAAAAAAATTATACGACCTTGATAAAGATTCTTATATCTATCGAATCATATTTTTTTTCAATTTTTTTTAATAAGTTTTACTATTTTTCCTTGACATTGTAATCAACCTAAAGTTTTGTTCTGATAACCTACATTTAGTAAAAATAAAATGGAAAATATAAATAATAATTAAAATATTAAAATATATACATTTTTTAAAACTAAACTTATGGATCTACAAAAGGGAATATATATATATATATATATATATATATATATATATATATATATATATATATATATATATATATATATATATATATATATATATATATACACGAGTACAATTTGAAGAAACATCAAGTTTTTCAAATAATTTTTTTTTTTAGTAAATTTGGACTCAAAATGATGTTAAATATATATTTAGCCAACAATTTTATTTGGAAAAGTTGTGGACATATATAACTTAGCTAGAATTAATCTTACAAGATCATATGTTTGACCAAAATTAATTTTTATTTAAAATTTATTAAATTCACTTGTGCTGATAAGTTGGCTGAAAGTGTGACACAACTTTGTACTGATACCCAGGCCGACCAATGGGATATTAATTGATCCCATGTGTGTAGAGAATGTGATCACCAAGGAATTATTATTTTTCCATGAATTTTATCAAGACTCTTATTAATAATAGAAATAATGGATCAAAACACATAATGGCTTTGCTTTCCCTATGATAGGTTTGATCACTCTCCCCTTAAAATTTGGACCAAAATAATTAAATGTCTCATAAAATATTATCCTCTTGTTGGACCAATTATGTGTGAAGCTAGGCTATCCATGACTACACTCGATATATGTCATCCCATTGGTAGTGCATAAATGCTTAAAATTTACATTTGGCAATGAAATTTTCATTGTGCATCATAGCAATTTTTATCTTGTGTCTTCCCATGGAAATTTCTCACTAGATCTCTTTTGGCCAAATCCTATGGAACCTATTAAGCCTCATGAAGAATTATTTTTCAAATATTATTGAAAGTTTAAGGAAAATTACATAGTAGAATTGTCTCTTAGCAATATCCCTCAACTCATTCTTGAGTCTCATATTATTGATGAAAACATGATTGAACCAAAAGTCATTTCGAGTAACCAAGACAAATCAATGACAAATCCTCCACCTATTTCCTATAAGAGACCAAGAGATAATCATACAATTCCTAGTCTGCCTCCTAAGATAAAAAAAAATTATAAACCCAAAGATAAAGTGGTTGACCAACCCTCGATGGTTCCTTTAATTCCTCCCTTCTGAGAAGAAAATAAACCTATGGTTGATAAAACTTAACAACATTGAGATTTTTACAAGGAGGATGATGAGATTGTTAAGATTGATGACCTAAATTTACAATTTTCCTCTGCTATGAGCTTAGATGAGAAATAATGTGATGATCCTCCTAACAAGAGTGCATCACTATGTGTTGAACCTAGTGCTTGTCCTAATATGAAACTTGTTGTTGTCCTTTTGGCTAGGCATCCACCTTTTGTATATTATAAACAACATTTGGATATAGATGAGTTGCTTTAGGTCAACTCACATGTGTCATACTAGTTTTATGTCTATTCATGTTCTTTGTGTGATTGCATGGTCATAATGTAATCCCTTGTATTATGCTTCTTGGTGTCTCTTTATGTTTGTGAGCTTACTTTGGATGACCCTTGTCACTTTGTTGGTGCAAGAATACATAGGAAGTGAACCTGTTGTGACATTCTTGTATTTGTATCTTCATTCTTCTATCTTTCATAACCATTTTCTTCTAGGGTATGTGCAGGATCATCATGGAAAAAACAAGCCCTTAAGTGGCAAAAAAATTAGAAAAATCAGAGTTAGGAAACTTGAGGTAAAAATTTGAATAAGTTATCTATATTATTTCAAAAATATATAAGAAGAGAATCTATGGAAAATTGAATGTATTTTCTAAACTACTAGGTTTGCTTTAAAAAAAATCTATTTGCGAAAATTTGAAATTAAATGCAAATAGTACTTTCTAAATTTCATAGAAAAAATAAGAAATAAAATTGCCTAATTACCCTAACCATAATAAATGATAATTATTTTTATAAGATTTATATAAGTAGAGACCATGTCCCGATGTGATACATATTTGTTTGTAATTTCTTCCAAGTAAATAATTAATTATGAATTTTTATTACAAATTTAAAAAATATAAAAAACTGGGAGGTTCCACTTACCTAACTTTGTCAAAACTTCATGAAATTCATTTTTTCTTTAATCCTATAGTATGCAAGCATAGAATGTGACACATGTTTTGGATTCAAAAAACGTGATACTGTTTGAAAGCTATAGATGTTTTTCAATAAGCCTATCAATCAAGACTTAGTCATAATTCAAATAGAAAATGAATAATAATTACCTATTAAATTCAAAGTAAAGCATAATTTATATTGGTGGAAATCTGAGAATATCCTTTTTAAAACCCCTTTTCATTTAAAAATTTTGAGTATAAAAAAGGTTACTCAACCACATACCCATCATATTGCCACTTTTTGGCCCATCATGATCTTGCACATACCCTTTATTTTGTCTTATATTTTCCTTTCGGGGATGATGTAAAATTTTCATCCATTTAGGTCTCTTCCATGTTGACTAGAAAGGACTATTTAGCTTCTCTCTCTATGTGTCATTCTTCCTTTGTGCTCATTGTTCCATGAGCTATTTGGAGAATGATGATGATTTTGAGCTTGATTATATGACTATAGAAAAGACATATGTTGACCCCAAATCTATGAATCCCTTAAATGTGTTAGATCTTTGGATTGCATATGGGGGGAAACATCCATTTCATAATGTATATTTATTTGGAAACATATGTTTGGAATAGGGATTGCCAAATAAGCTCTCATGTCTCTTTTATCAATTGAATTTATCATCATCTACTTTAAATTAATTTCTCATAGCATGGTGTTTAGTAATTTCTTTAAAGTTGCGAGCATTATTCCTCCCGCTTGTTGCTTGTTTGATAACATGAACTTCATTCAAAGTTTTTTCTTCTTAGTTCATGTGAAATTTCTTCTTGTTGGTGACATGGGATTGATGTCCTTCAAGAGTGCGACCTTTCTTGACATAAGAAATTTGTCTTAGTTGTAATGCTATGGCTTGCATTCCCTAAGGTGCAAATATTTCATCTCTCGACTAGTCCTCTCCCAATGGTGATATCAAGCATGATGTTCCATAAAGTGAGACCTTTCATGAACTAAGTAAAACTCCTTTGACTATCCAAAACAAATTTCTTTTCTGCCAAGAATAACACAACTTTGTGGTGCCTTTATTTCATGAGTGTCTAGCATAATGAAACTTAATAGCCTTGTGATTGTCATGTGTGGCATCTTATCAAAGTTATCAAGGAGTA
>VDFB02197767.1:0-23499 GCA_007258455.2 Sequoia sempervirens | reverse complement strand
GTGAACTGTTTGATAAAATGCTTTGGTAGACATGTATGAAAAATGTGGTAGCATCGACAACTATCACCATTTGATATTTATGCAGTTGTAGTATGTTTTGTGCAATGTAATCAGCAATATGAATATAACCAACAAAAATCTATTTTCTATAATTCATGGATTGAACTCGGTATTTTATTTGCTCTCAATGTCTCAGATATGGAAATGCTAATACATTTTAAAAAAGTAGCTTCTACTATTTTTCTTCAATTTTTTATGTTTTTTTGTATATCTACCAAAAAACCCTAGTTTTTCTACCAAAAACCCTATTTTGAAAAAAATCAACTAAAAATAAACAAATCTAATTGAAAATTTGATAAAAAATAAAGAACTTTACCTGTTAGAGATGGACTCCAAATCAGATATCGGATTTCGCTTTCCACTGTGCGCCCGCTGCCATTGAGCCGAAAACAAATGTGAATGAGTTTTGGTCGCCCGATTTTTTTTATATATATACTTCAACAAAATCGGATATCCGATTTAAATCGGATATCATCGGATATCCGATTCCTAAAACTAAGTTTTCCCTCTGCCTCGGTAGTCACCCCAGCTCCAAAAAGTCAACTCACCATTTTCGCATTTTTGAGTCGTAGAAACACGTATTTTTTTCTCCATTGCCACTTTTTGGCATACCATGATCCTGCACATGCCCATCAAGATGTTGCATTGGTTGGGGTTTGGTCCCAAACTATGCAATCATGTTCAAATATTATTCATATATTCTAATGCACAATTGGTTCTTAATAATTCATTGATTGATCCTTTCCTTTTACAATGCCCCATCAAGCAAGGATGTCATCTATTCCCATTCCTTTATGTTCTCACTTTTGATGCTTTGGGTTATTTACTACAAAAGTTCAATCAAATGAAATTGATTAAACGAATGTCTATACCAAATAATGTGGTTGTTCTCAGTTCACATTTTTCTAATGGCAGTATGTTGTACATTCAAAATTTTGAAATTGAAATTGATAATGTTTTGTGAATTATAAACTTTATTGTGTTGTTTCAAGATCAAATATTGCACATCATAAAATTGAATTCCTTATAATCAAACCTGATGTTGCTCCACAATGGATTTCTAAATAATGGAAGCAAGTTAAGCATGGGTAGATTACTTGATACTTGGGAATTCCTTTTGGTTTGGGTGTCGTGTTGTTTGATATGTGGAATTAGTTCATTACTAAACTAAAAAACAAGATATTTACTTGAGGACATTGTAGAGTAGAAAAATATACCCCTTTACATTTTCTCACTTGTTTCAGCCCTTCTAGTTAAAATGGACTTAATAGTGTCTTAATTTAGCATTGGTAAATGTACCCCTTTACATTTTCACACTTATTTGGACCCTTTTAATTAAATTAAGCTTAATTAGGCCTTAATTAGCCCTTTTATTTATTTACAAGCCTAATAAATTACATTTTCCAAAGGGGAAACTCAACAATAATTAATGCATAAACATAACACTTTACCTTGAGCAATGTGTGTTCCAGGAATAGGAAACTGGGACCCATTCACCCATGGGCGAATGGGTCCACCCTAGAACTTTGGACCTAAATTTAAATTATGTTTTTGGTGGTATTTTAACATCTCTAAATCCATAATTCAATATCAACTTGTGATATTTGAATTTCATGAAATTAAGGATACATACCAATTAATACAAGGTTATTTCACTAAGTTTCACCTAGAATTTCAAGAATCAACCTAGAATTTTTATGTGACCTCATGAGAGATAAAGTTGATGATCAAGGGCATTCAAGAGAAAATATATCAGATATTTATTACAACATTCAAGATCCATCCATAATGTAAAAGTCTTCTTGCATCATGCATGTTTTGGAGCTAACATTGTGATGTAGGTTTCAAGATCAAAGTCAAACATTCAAAGCATTATTTCAAGTGTCAAGATCCACATCCAATTCAACCATCTCATGCAAGCTGTAGACCTCCTAAGATCTCCATTATCAAGGTTTCATTCAAGGGTTTGTTGAGTGGTAATGAATCTTTTTTCATTCTTCATTCCCTCTTTCATTTCATTATTTTAATTCAATGTTTGATTACCAAAATAGGGTTTAACCAAGGAAAAATCCCATTCATCCAAAAAAAAACATTTTTCTCTCTTGTGTGTGTGATTGTAGATTTAGGTTGAAGAAGAATTGAAGACCTTTTCAAGAGCAAGATTTACAAAGTTTTCAAAATTGTAAAATTTATCGTCAAATCAGGAAATATAGCCTATAGATCTGATTTCCAACTTTCAAACATTGAAACCTAGACAAATCAAAAGTTACAAATCTATGTCAAAGGCTTCCAAAAGTTGCAGAAAAACCTTAATCAAAGATGCATTCATCCATGGGAGAATGATTCCCAATTATCCTCCAAAAACTGCCTCTTGGTGAGTGGTAAACACATCTCTACCCTTCTCAAATCTATATTTGGTTTTTTGGTTTTCTAGATATTGAGTTTGATCTTGTTGTTTCAAGTGTTATATTGGATTTTGGAGCTGATCTATTATTTTTAGTTTTTCTCCTCAAAGTTTTTTTTGACCTTGATCCCTATCCTTCAGTCATAAGGAAAGCTGAAGATTCTCACATAGACTTGATTCACCTAAGTGTTGTTAATCAATTCATTGTGGGGATATCATTTCGTAATGAAATAAAGTAAAATAGGTCTATCTATTATCATTTTGGTGAACCCCCTTTGTTTCCCATTCAACCCAACCTATTTTTCTTTGTTTTAGAAACAATTTTTTTTCACTAGCTAGTAGAATCCAAGTGGTTAATTGGATATTTTTGGCTTCTCATGTATACTACTCTTCATGTTGGATTCCCTCAAAAAAAGGATATGAAGACTTAAATAAAATAATTCAACAATTTTTGTGGACTAATTAGGATGGAAAGGTTTGTTTCAAAACTACATTTTGGAGTCATTATATTCAGCCTAAAGGAAAAGGTGGGTTGAACTTGCTAGACCCCAAGACACAAGGAACTTGCTTATCAGTGAAATGGATTATAAGAGTTGCTTCTAGAGATGAACAATGGAAAATCCTTATTCACTAGTGAATTATTTAGGTTTCTATGAATAATAAATTGCAAGGAGTTAATTGGTTGGACAAAGTTTTACTTGCTCCTTACTTTCATATTAAGGCTTCATTCCCCTTACAATCTATTTGGAAGGCTTGACAACAAGTTTTCAACCTTCTTAACTAAAAGTGGGATTCCCTGTAATATGGTTTTAGCTTTGCAAATCCATCTATTTGGTGGACCAAGCTTGTTTAGTATTGTGATCAACTGTTTATTAGTGTCTTTCCCAAACAATCGAACTATATTTTTAAAAAGGGTATTCAATAATTTGGTGATATTTGGGAGTTCAACTCCTTGATTGGAAGAACTGGAAGAATATCATTAATTATTTTATTTTAAATAGTAAATATCAAGGGTTTTTTATTTTTATGAAGGCATTGGTTCCCATGGAACTACTCATGAAGTTATGTACGACTTTATAATGAATTTTTTCAAAGATTGGGAATGGCTTGGTAAATACCAGTTTTACTGTTTCCCCTTGAAGAAAATTTATTTAAAATTATTCTAAAAGATGACTCCTAACTCAAGGCTCAAAATTGGTGTCTTACTTGGGATAACTTATGTAAGCATGGTTTCCAAGGCCCTTTAATGTGTGTTTTGTGTTGTAACTATGAGGAGAGTGTCTCTCATCTCTTCTTCCAATGTTCCTATGCTAGGGAGATTTGGAATTTTTGGTGGAGGGTGTGGAATAAGCCTTGTTGGAATGTTTCCTCATTGGCTGAGTTTGTAGATCGGTGGGGTAGGGCTCCTATTTCTACTTCCTTTCTTCAAGCTGCTTGGGATCTTGGCCCTTCCTTTATTATATGGAATCTTTAGTTGGAGAGGAATCATCAAATTTTTCAAGATGTGATGTTGGTGGCCTCTTTCTTGTGGTGGAAAATTTTACACTCATTGGGAGAAAATGTTGTGGCTAGGTGTGATATAATAGAATTAGTGGATCCTTGTGATGTTGGTTACTATAATCTTCTTCATCGTCCTCCTCAGTAATGACATCTCATGTGCAACAGATGTAGACATCCTACTCTGAAGGTGAATAGGGAGAGGAGATGGTCTCCTCCACCTCAAGGAGGCTTAAAAATCAACACGGATGGCTCTTCTCGAGGAAACCCTGGTCATACTAGAATTGGTTGTGTTGGTCAAGATAGCTCTAGAGATGTTCAGTTTATCTTCTCTATTTATAAGGGTATTCATATTAATAATCCAATGGAGGCTCAGACCATTTTATCAGTTGTGGAGTGAGGAAGTCAATTGGAGTGGCAAAGGATCAAATGTGAGTTTGATTCCCAAGTTGTGGTGAACTTGTTGAATAGGCAACATTTAGATGATGTTAGCTGGAATTTGGCTTTGGTTGTTGCACAAATTCTCAACCTTTGTGCTTCTTTGAAGTTTCTTACTTTCACTCATGTTCCTAGAGAATGGAATGGGGTTGCTAATTGTTTGGCTAAATGGGCTTTTGAGCATATTCATGACTAGAATTTGGCGGATCAGGGTTAGTTACCCTTGGATATGTCTTAGCAATTGGATCACTTGGTGGAGCTTGATAGGGCTATGTAATGCCCTTGCTTTGTACTTATTATTGTTTTAATAAAAAATTTACTCCTCCTTTATGTTTAAATTTTGTCATGGAAAATATTACACCACAAACCTCTTGTAGGGGACAAATTGAAAATATTGAAACTCCAACCAACCAAATGTCCTTATTGCCAGGATATTGAGAGCTTGAAGAATATATCATGGGACTATTTACATGCTAAAAGAAAATGAAAACCTATTTTTGATCATTTCCCTACAATTTTTCATCATGTGTTGTATTGGAAGGAAGTTGTTTTGGGCACTAGTCTTCAAAATAATGTTGTTGTTGATTCTATAAGACACACTATTTTACTTAATATATGGAAAAAAAATGTTTTCCAATTTTTTTTAATCATGTTGTTCATTAGAAAGTAGAAGTGCTAAAGTTTTTCTCTAACACCATTTTTTAGTTTATTTGTTTGTGTTCTTAGCTAAAGGATGGCACCATTAGAGCTACAAAGCATAGGAAACACTTGAAGGTGATTAAATTTTAATTTTTACGACTTCACAAAGGGGATATTTGTTGTTCCAAACAACTTAAAAAATTACTCAAGTTTAGAATTTAAGGGTCCCTTCTTTGTAAGGTTGTTATTATTTGTTTGAATTGCTATTTTTTGTACAAGGGTTTTTTGGTTGGAAGGTACTTGTATTGGGTCAAACAACTTTTCCCTTCATTTTCTTTATGTAACTTCCTTATTCTTATTTTCTGGACAGTTCCTTGTTGAATTGTTGTATTTTTTATTATATTTCAGCTTTGATTATACAAAAAATAAAAGATTACGTGGATAAATTTTGAGCATAATTTTCCATAGAGGATAAAATAGTTATGTTTTGTTGCCTTGGTATCTTGTTACAAGAGATCCAAATGTGGTTATTGATTTACAAATATAATCAAAGTACATTTGTCAAATTATCAAATAAATGAACAACCAAAAAGTTAATTTTTCCGCTTTTGGATTTGATTGTGTGCTTGTTTTTTCATCAATGTTTTAGATCACACTTAGTGATCCATCATCGGGATAGAGAGTGGAACAACCAATTTTTTTTTTCCAATTTCATTTCATACAAGAATAGAGAATCATTGACTACAAAATCTTCAAAATTGAATTTTATACAAATATTTCTTTCAATTCAGTATAAGCAAATAATTCTCAACTGACCTAACCCTTGTACCTCTTATACTAGTTTTATATGAATTTTCTAAACAAATCAAAGCTATTTGTTTAAACTTGACCACCTTGAAACTATCTCTCAAAATAATAAATGTGCCCATGATAAAGTTTCTCAGAATTTAGTGCTTGACAACACTCTATGAGCAACTTCAGGTTGTTTCTCCTAAAAGGTCAAAATGTGCCCATCACAAACCCTCTAAATATTTAATGCTTGAAACTCTCTGTGAGCAACTTCATTCCTTTTTCAATAGAAATTTCAAATGAAAGTTCCCTCCAGAGAAGAAGCAAATCAAAATTCTAAGACGATTGGAACAAGTGGCCATGTGATAAACAAAAGCTTAACTTCCTTAGAGAAAGAAATTTTGAATAGCCGAATAGCCAGATAATGCAGTTACAAAAAAATAATGTCCCTCTCAGATAGAAAATAAATATTTTCAATTCAATCACACCAATGTATAGATTAAACTTGAAAATATCAATTCTTGTACAATCCAAAATTGAGGCCAAATGAAGAATCCTAGTCCTGTGTGAGTCCCAATGGATTTAATTTTAGAAAAATAAGACAAACACCAAATGGATATGTCAGGAAAGACACCATGTAAATGGTCCCATTAAAATGAAAGATAGGGTATGTGTAGGATCATGATGGGCCAAAAAGTGGCAATATGATGGGTATTTGTAGGGTATGTGGCTGACGACTTTTTTTTTACCCAAATTTAATGAAATGAAAAGGGTTTTTAAAGGAGATTCTTAGATTTCCACTAATATAAATTATAATTATTATTCATTTTCTATTTGAATTGTGATTAAAGTCCTAATTGATAAGCTAATTGAAAAACATCTATAGCTATCAAATGGTAGCATATTTTTTGAATCCGAAACATGTGTCACATTCTATGCTTTGCATACTATAGGATTAAAAAAAAAAATTGAATTTCATGAAGCTTTGACCAAGTTAAGGTGGTCAAACATACGATTTTTTATATTTTTTAAAAGTTGTAATAAAAAATTCATAATTAATTATTTACTTGAAAAAAATTACAAAAAAATATGCATCACATCCGGACATGAGTCCTCTACTTATTTCTAAAATCTTATAAAAAAATATTATCATTTTATTGTGGTTAGGATGGTCAAACAAACACCTACTTCTTATTTTTTCCCTAAAATTTAAGTACTGCTGCATTGAAATTTCAAATTTTCACCATTTAATAGATTTTTTATTTTTTTAAATAAACCTAGTAGTTTAGAAACTGCATTCAATTTTCTACAAATTCTATTCTTACATATTTTTGAAATAATATAGATAACTTATTCAAATTTTTACATCAAGTTGCCTAACTATGATTTTTCTAAATTTTTTACCACTTAAGGGCCTGTTTTTTCCATGATGATCCTACACATACCTGACAACAAAAATAGTAATTCCTTCTATTCTAATAGTCAACTATAAGTTGAACAATACCAGCTTGTCTTCATTCAAAGAGACATGGTTGAATAGGCTAGGAAACTATTTTGACATGTGAATTGAATCTGCCAATGACTTTGACTTCCACAGACTGGTGGTATGTTGATAGAGAATTAGGATATAAATAGGGTCTTAGGGTTATAAACATTAGCAAGTGTTCTTCAATCTTCCCTGTTGTGAAAGTTTGTTTAGCATTTGATTGTCTTTTGGCTTTCAAGGAATTCAGAAATGATTGCTCCAGTGATTGACATAAAGAACATTGAGGGAGGAGACAGGAAGGCCATTATGGCTCAAATCGTACAGGCTTGCGAGTCTCTTGGATTTTTCCAAGTATATATGGTTGCTTCTTATCTGAGTTACAGTAGCAATAGAAAAAATGGGTTAGTTGTTTTTGAATTCATCTTTCATCATCATGATAATTTATTTAATTATATAAATGATATTTTAACCATTCATGACTGAGATATCCATTACATATAAATGATGTTTTAACCAATCATGATAGTCTAATTAATATTCATTACATACAAATGATTTTTTAATCATCCATAATAGTATATTTAGTATATTTAATGTTCATACTATATAAGAGATGTTTTAAACATTTATTAGAGTCCATCCTGAAACTACTCTTTGCTATCTTATTTATTAAACTGTCAACACATTGTGCCTTATAAATTATTCATTACAAAATTATGTTAGTGGTAAACTCTTCAATAACATATATGAAATTGAAGTAAAATGTTTTTAATTTTTTAGATTATAAACCATGGCATTGACCATGGTTTTCTGGACTGTGTGAAGGAGGCATGTTCATAGCAATATAAGATTAACAGAGAACAAAATTTCAAGAATTCTTTACCAATAAGGGCACTAAACAGAGCCATTGAAGCTGAAGCCAAGGGAACAAATGTTGAGAAGATTGAGAATATGGATTGAGATGATGATTTTCAAGTGCACGAGATGCAAGAAACAAATTCTTGGCCTTTGGAACCTAAAGATTTCAAGTATGTACAATATGCAATCAATACTAATCTACTTTGTTGCACATAATTTTATTTGTTCTTTCTATAGAATTTTTTTGAGCAATTAACAAAAAAAATCAATAGAAGAAATTCATATCATATAATTTAATTTGAAACAATTATTTTGATTGGTAGAATCATTCTAAAATTTATTCTTCAACACTGAAACAAGGTCAATTTTTTTATGGAAGAAGAAAATAATTCTTAACTCACTAAATACCTCTGGGATTTTTATAGAAAGATGACTCTTCTTTGGGGTTTAGAGAAAAGGGTAGAAGGAAATGCAAACATTAAACATAAAAATGGTGATGTGCCAACACTTTTACAACATTTCAAACCCAACCATTCCTATGATTCATATAATCAGACATAGAATACCACAACCCCTCATTGTTGGAAAGAGAACAAACAACAAAGGCTAACAACAAGCACAATGCAAACTTTCAAATATTTCCATAGGAAGTGTTCATTAAGGTCTAATTGAACATAAATATTTCTAAGGGTAACCGGAAAAACATTAAGAAATTGTATGAAATATACCTCATAATACAACATAATATAATAAAACAATAACCTTTTAGAAAAATAGAGAGGTCCAATGACATAATACAATTTTGAAAAGTTATTATTCTGCTATATGAGAATACAACATGGAAATCAGCTACTTAAACTATTCAAATTCAGCTTGCTAGACATAGTGTTTCATTTAGAATGAAAAAATAAAGAAAAAAGGCTTGATAAAGGCCATGCATGCATAGTCTCAATGATTTCTTCTCAAGAATTCATGCTTTAAATATCAAATGAACTTTAAAATAAAGGTCAGATGCCAATCCAACAATAGTTTAAGCCTTAAAAGATATAACATGCTAGAGAAAAGTAGTTATGCAACTTTACTTCTGAAAATAGTTCTATATCCTAAGAAAACTAAAGAAACTTTTCCTTGACAAAGGAAACTGAAACTTGGAATCTAACCCTTTCATTTGTCATTGCCTCCCTTTTATAGCTACAAAAAGAAGAAAACATTGCCACAATACAATAGTAATCACTAATAGGTGTTGGATTTTGATGGCACATGATCTGATCATAGATCCTTGGTTAGGTCACAACAATCTTTGCTCATCAATTCTCAACTGCCACATTATTGCTTTTTAGATATTTAGCAAAGATAGAGGTCTATAAATGATCAAATACTAGAAACAAAGCCTGTAAAAAGGTCCACTTCATCGATCACATCACCGAAAGGCACTAACTCAAAGTTTCCATCTTGAAAACCAAAAAAATAGAAAGGGTAACAAGCTTCGACAAACTCCCAAAAGATATTGCTTCATAAGAAGCGCAGTCTGCCCGCATCAAAGAGATGATGTGTCAAATAGGTGAAAACTTTTGAGCTCATGAATATAGCTCCTTAGAAAATCTTTGATGATCCAACACATGTCCCAACTCTCTCCCGAAAGGAAGGTGAAAAATGAAAGTTTCCTAGCCACCACATGGCACATTGTGCACATTTTTGATAACTTTACTTGAGTGTGGACACATTTGAAACTGCAAAATATTAAACAAGCCAAAAATCAAATGATCAAGGACAAAATGCTTTATAGGACTCTTTCGCCATTCTTGGCGAATGAGTCTAGTTTGTATTTTCTAAACTTTAAAGTCTGGATCTGCTCTTCTTAGTCTGCTCTTTCTTCTTCTCCAAGTTCTCAAATTTGAAACTCTAATTTTGCGGATGTAGATGACCTTTTAGTGAAGATTATGATCTTGCAAATGGGGAGACAACTCCAACAAGCTTGTAACCTAATCTTCAATGATCCTTCAATTCTTCAAAGCACTTAGATCTACAATCACCCAAAGAGAGAAAATGTTGGTTGTTAGGGAATAGGGGTTTTCCTTGGTCAAACCCCTTTTAGGTAATTAAACCAAAATGATGAAATAAGATAATGAAGCATGAACATGAAGTAATGCAATTAGAACATTTCCATGATGATGGATCTTGAATTTTTGCAACATTTTATGAAGAATCTTGCTCTTGAATGCCTTAGAAATAATCTTGGAAGCTATCTTGATGACCTTGTGAAGACTTCAAATTATTAACTCTTGCTTGCTTGACTTGATAACATGTAGGCTTGATGAAATAATGATTTGGAAGCTTTTTTATATAGGCAATGCACTCACATGATTGTTAATTTGATCCCTAAGGCTAACATAGGATAAATTTGAATTAAAAACCCACTTTTCCTTCCCAAATCTCAAAAATAGCCCAAATGGGACTTGTTACATGTTTTTCACCTTAGCTCAAATAGAGGAGCTAGCTGATTGTTATTTAACGTTAAGTGGAATTGCAGTTTCATGTTCATGTTGTTTCGAATTTTCATTATTATGTATTAAACAACAGTTATGCATTTAAAAGAAGAATAGAGTTTTAGAGTGGCTTTCAGATGTTGTAGATTTAAAAGAAATACAGAATTGAGTACATGAGAAAAATAGCATTTCAGATGCTTTCATTCATTTCGTAAAGAACTCATATTTTTACAAGGCTTCATTTGATTTTACAATCAGAATGATATTACAACATTGCATTCAAATGCATTTTCTTTTCAATTGGAAAGAAAAATTGAAATCAAAGATCCACACAAGCCATGGATATAACTATGACTGTTACAATATATTTCTAATAGCACATTGCACTATTGAAGATGCAGAAAGGAAAGCACATAAGTAACAACATAGTCATCATTGCCTGATTATCGATGCTTGATGTTGAATGGTGCACCTCGTCATCTCGAGCTTTGTCGACCTGTAAGAGGAAAAGAGGGGTGTCAATGGCTCCAACTATGATGTAACTCATATGATGCACCTACAATAGTACAACATACTATTAGCAATGCATTGAAACAATCAATCAAGTGTAGTATGAAAGAAGTGAGCTGAAGGAGAAGTAACAATATCATGATCAACATGTTCTATTTTTTATGCTAACATTGTTTGTTTCCTTGTGCAGGTATAGGTAAATTCATGAAGCTGAACATTGTTTGAAGACAAAGCATGTGGAGTAAAACGGGCTCCCACAACGGTAGAGCTCGACATGCTTCCCTATTCATTAAATGGGCTGATTTTAAAAGATATTTCATCATATGCATCGAATGAAATGAAATACAGCTGAAAAAATAAAATAGAGAATCCATCAAGTAACAAAACCAACTATGCATTTATAGTGATCAGGGTTGCTTTCTGAAGGCTGTAGGTGAACAGTGAGTTTAGTTCACTTAAGAAATTTAACTGACTACATTTACATCAGAAATTGCTAAATAACTACATTTTCCGTGTTGATTGTAATCATTTGTCATGTGAGTTTCAATTCATCAATTCTCTTTTGGATAGTGAACAGGAATACATATGCCTTAATGTTTTGTTCTAATTTCATCGTCAAAGAGAATAGATTTTAAGAGCAGTTTGTGCTTTGAGATATAAAAATGCATGAAGAGTGTCATGTTGCTCAAGAATTCAAAAGACAGATAAGTCCCTAGTTCCAGTTGATTAGTAAGTACATAATGCATTATGAATTGAAATAATAAAGTGATCATTCCAGAATATTAAAGAAAGAGTAAGCTTTGTCTTTCCAGGTAGTTTGTGAGGTGTTAGTCATGCTTGAGAACATAAGACTAGGTACAGTCCATTTTAGCTCAATGTTTCAACTAAAGCCCTGCATAGGTGCTAAAAGAGGAAAAGCAGGAGTTCACTTTGGATCAATTGTGATTTGAGATCTTAACTATGACAATTTTTGTCTCAAGGGAGTATTTGGATATAGTAACCAGCATCAATGATACAATACTTAAATATGGAGTACTGGTTATTAGAAGTTACAAGGACAGTGAACTCATTCTGGTTGGGATGGTGCCTCAAATGGGATCATGTATCAATGATTAGTGGAGGACAACAATCAAATGTGATACACATCCATTTTATTTTCAGTGAGTTTCAAGTGTCAAAGTAAGTCATCACTTGTAATAGGTCAAGCCATGAATTAAATACAACAAATATGTAAGATTTTGATCATTTTCAAATTACTCAGTCAAGGTCTTGTCAGAATAGTAAGGTAAAGGTTATGTCATATCTATAAGATGAGCAATAGAATACAGTAGGGGACCATAATGGAATGTTCAATTTCAAGCTTAATACACATATGAGATTTTAAATTCAAGACAAATCTTTTAGAATCTTGTGGACATCACGGAGAGTCATACTGACTTTCAACAGAAATAACAAATGAACATTTTTTCTGTCAAGATTCTTAGTACCTAGAGAGTATTCTCAAAATGTGTATTGGATGTTATTTTTAAGGATAGTTTATAGCTCCATGTCAATGACAGTTCTGTGAATTGAGATCGGGTGTTATAACTATCAAAGAAAGTTACAGAAATGCCAAAATAGAAAACTGAGTATATGAGTCAAATGAGTAAGAACAAGCACACAGATTCTTGTTGTTCCCATCATGTTATTTTATATTTCTAAAGGCATATTAAAGAAAGCAATAGTGATGCAATGAGTTTGTTTTTTTTTTTTTGAGATGAACAAAATGCTAAGGAGGTTTAAAGTAAAGACAAATGTTCAAGGCATCTTTTTGTTATAGAAGTGAAAGTAAAACATCACTGGTTATTTGAGTCAAAGCCTTAAGAATAAATGCAAGCAAATATATAGTTTTATCACCATTTTAAGCAAATATGGGAGGTTGAGTTCTGTCAGAAAATAAGAGTGCATGCTTTTGGCTTTGAGAATTTTCAATACTCACAATATTGTTTTATTCTAGAAGTTGAAAATAAGTCACTGTTTATTTTAGCTCGAGTCCATGTGGAGATGACAAACAGAGTAATGAAAGATACATAAATGAGCATCTTTTCTTCAAATATCAAATTCCAATATGGAGTTTTCTATTACAACTAATGATGTAAATACACAGATTTTGTTAACTCTTACAGGTGCTTTCAATTCTGAGGGTAAACAATGATGAACATCAGTTACCCACATGTGGTTTTGTTTTCAAAATGTAGTAAATATGATAATCTATGATACCCATATCGGTTTTGCATATTAAGCAACAATATAACTACAAAATATGCAGATTTGTGCTAGGTCAAGCTTCAGAAGAGAGTAAGATACAATTTTCTTTAATAATCCCAAAGACCCATTTTCAGGGTTAGCTTCAAAATGAAGAAGAAATAGTTACGGTAGTAACCCATGTGAAATCTGGAATTAAATAGCAAGAATATACAACAGATGCAAGTTCTCTGAGTTGGGTCAAAATTCAGAGGGAAGAAGATGCAACTTTATTCAACTTTCTGTGATACCCACAATCAGAAATGCTTTTAAATTGACATAATGGTAGTTTTTATGTTTTGGGTTGAGCCCAAAATCAACAAAAATGCTTCCTACAATGCATATTTGGCACGACCTGAATAGGCCAGCAATTCATGAGCAAAGAACAGTTTTTTTTAAGTCTCTAGAGAACAAGTGCTAGAAAATTAGAGTTACCAGTTCCATGCTGAGGGTAAGTATCTTGAAGCCGAGATTTGAGCTCTCACAAGAAGGTCGAGCCCACACAATAGTAGGTGAGATACAAAAAGATAGAAATAGAAGTATTAGAGTGTGTTAGCCATGACTTTGAGGCTGAAAGGAGCAAGAATATGAAGCTATAGAGTCTAAGAACACACAGCTCACCTTGTGCACATAACGTGAAAGCATAACCCGTGAAGCTCTCTCATATAGTCTCCAATCGAGCTTGAGAAAACAAGGTCAAAAAAAGTGCAAGGAAAAATCAGAAAAGTAAACTCATGAACTCATATAGGCTACGGCCTTAGGGCCTTGTGATGTTTGATAATGAAGTAAGAGCTTCTATATGAAGTGAAATAGACTTCCTCACTAGAGTTTTCAGTCAACTGGAAAGCAGGGAAAGATTACTGAAGCACACGAGCTCGAATTCGACACCATCATGGCGGTGTTGTTCTTGCAGAAAGAGTTTCCTTCTTTCCAAAGTCATGAGTGTGAAGTGAAATGATAATTAGGGTTTGACTCTATTTTGATCAAGCCCTAATTCGACCTTATCATTGTCCAGAATGTTCCATCAAGGAACGTGGTTAATTTTCGTATGGGGTTGAAACTTTAGTCTTTGCATTATGACTTTATTGAAGTCTAAATTTAATACTTATGAGAGGTCGAAATCCAAAAGCCTAGGATGGTTGACATGATAAGTCTTTAAGACTTATTTTGTGCCTTAGTAAAATATGGAGTTTGTTTACATTATTTTATTGTTTTGTGAGAAAACAATAGGGATGAAAAATAGTTGATGACTTATAATGTTTTTATCAAATTATCTATTTTAGGGTTGTATTTTTAATTGATTTTAGAGAAATCAACGAAGATTGAAGACATCAAGGAGAATAATTGTAATATTTTATTTTATGATTTTTGAGGAAAATCAGAACATTGTAATGGAGAAATAAGGAGATTTTCTTTTTGCAAAAGATGTTCAATCTTTAAATTACAAAAATAGGCAAATTGTAAAAAATCTACATCTTGTAAAGCGGAATCATAAAAGTGATATTCTATAAATTGCTTTATGTTTTCTTGCTATTTTTAGCAGATCTATGATTGAATTTTCCTCTTGGTCAGATTTGAGACTTATCTTGGAGAGATAAGGTGTTTTTTGTGCTTTTAAATCAGATTCAGTCTATTTTTAGAGGCTTGACAGGTTCATCATGAAAGCATTATGCTTTTTTTCTACTTTTAAAGCAGTTTTGAGACAGCTTGAAGCCTTTTTTCCTTGAGCTTTTTTCTGAGCTTAGATTAGGGTTTCTTGAGGGCTATGTTTTGATAAAAACTTAGTTTCTTCATTGATTATTGGGACCAGTTCAGATTAGAGTTTCTTGCCCTTACACATTTTGGGGAGCTTGTAAACTTATGTGTGCTCAGATTCTGAGAGGTTTCACTCCATCATTCAATAAAATATTAGAGTTTTCCTTTCTCACTTCTTTTTCATGACTTGGAATAGTAATTTGATTCGTTCTGTGATTCAAATCTTTTGGATCCTTTTCTTTTCTTACTATTGTCAAGTAATTTGCAAGAGTTGCATGTTAGTTCAAGTTATGCCTTGTGTTAATTTAACCTTTGCATAAATCACTGTTGAATTACATGTGTTGTGAGATTGTGGAATTTTATTTTTAAAGAGTTGGTGAGAGTAAGTTATTATCAGGGTCTTCTTATAGTTGATCAGTATGTTTAGGGTGATAGAATTTTAGTTTTAGATTTTAAATCCAATTTATCCTTCTATCCTTTTTCCTAGAAAGTCACTTAGAATAAAATTCATCATTCGAAGAACTAGCTCACTTTGGAGATTCCTCTTTCTGCAGATCACCCACATCTGAAAGAGGTTTCCATGTTTCAGTAGTTTGCTGAATACTGCATTCAACAGGGTGCAAAACTATTGATAACAGGACTCATAGCCCAAATGAGACTCATTCGCCATCCTAGGTGAATGAGTCCCACTTGGATGGGACTCATTCACCCAAGGTGGTGAATAGGTCTGACAGGGGCCATTTTTCCTGCTAGAATGTCGAGTGAAGAAATTAGGTTATATATGTTGATCTTGCTAGGTTTTTTATTAAAATATTCATTTGGATGCACAATATGGGGTCATAGTGGCCTATTAAAAGGTCATAAATGCAATGGGGCCCAAAATCCAATGTGAAAGTGTAAATAAATATATTTTACAACAATAAATTAAGGTAAAATTGAGTCTATTTAGCTTATAAGGGCCCTAAATCCCATGTGAATGTGTAAAACACATTACACGACTAGATTAGGTCAACTTTAGTTTACAAACCCCCTAGATTTAAGTGCAAGTGTAAATAAATACATTTTACAAGACTAAATTAGGGTAGAGTTAAGTTAATTTAGCTTAAAGAGGGCCCAAGACCTAATGTGGATGTGTCAAACACCTCACAACACAAGAAAAAGGTGATATTAAATCCAATTTATCATTAATTATTCCCAAATCAAGCAAGGAAAAGGCATACTTTTTTGGAGACTATAGTTACACTTTTTAGGACATCTTGATTTTTTCTTGAAATCACATATTTTGGAAAATATAACGATTTAAGCCTTTAAGCTTCCATTTAAATGATTTTAATTAAAGAGGGTTGATCAAAACCCCTTAGATCAAATCCCCTTGGATAGAACCTTGTTAGTTTCAAACCATACCTATAATGGAGTCTCCTTTACACCTATCAAAATGTTGATAAAAACCACTTTTGATTTACCTTTTGGGTGATCAAATGAATTAATTTAAAATTTATGTTTTGTAAGTATGTAGCCCTTATTATAAGCTTCCCAAAAAGTATAATTTTAAATATATTTAGTTTGATTATTATACTTATTTTTTATTTCTTGTGAATGTAGATTTTTCAATGAACATCAGGTTATTTGTTTCACATACAAAAAAATAGGAAAATAAAGAAAAAATTCTAAAAACCACATGTGCACTAGGTATTAATGTTCTTATTCCAACAAAAAAAAGTTAATTCAAATGCATACAAAAAAATTTATGCAGTCTTCAAAGTACACCTCTGTTGAAATTATAATTACTCTAACTTGGAAAATCAATTAAAAAAATGTGTAACAAAAAATTATGAAAAAATATCCATGCACTAGATGTTGGTTTGAAAATTTTGTATTTTAAAAATTAGAATTTTATTCTTTCTATAAAAAAAAGTCATGCAGTCTGAAGTAAACATCACTTTTTTAAAATGTTGTTTAGTAGAAAAAATAAGTTATTAAAAATTACATAAAAGGATTCACAATTTTTTTAAAAAATATATAATTAGAATCTACACGAAATCTCACAAATTACTAGATTGATTCATCTTCAAATTCTTAATGGTTTAGCTACTATAGGTGTAAGAAAGTGAAGATATGGTGAAATATGTTGATTTCAATGTCAAGTTTGGCCAAAAAGTGTAACCCATTATTGTGAGATCACCCTTGGGTTCAACTACAGTTAGGATTGGGATTAAATTATAGTTAGTGTTAAATTTAGGTTACTTGGTTAGGGTTTAGTTAGGGCCATGGTTTAATTAGAGTTAAATTTAGAATTAAGTTTTTCATTGATTATAAATAAGATTAGAATTATGGTTAGCATTAGAAGTAGGATAAGGGTTGAGATTATAATAAGGATTGGGGTTGAATTAAATCCTAGCCCTAATTATACAAATAACACTAATTCTAAGTGTAACTGATCCAGGTGGATCCAAAAAACCTTAAAAAATCTCACAGTCTCAGAATCTCTCAGAAATGGAATCATTGTGTAGAACTCATCGACATAATCCTGATCGAACTAGAACTGTGTCACAAGGAGGTCGTATACAATAGTTATGCTCAGTCAAAGATTGGTCAAATAGGCAAATAGGGAGCTAGAAAAGGTGAAAAAATGACCATCTTAGAAGTGGTAAAAATCAACATCATCATGAAGAGCTTTTCAAGACCTTTCCAACGGTGTTCGTTTCATCAAAAATGGAGACCATATGCCAAAGTTACACCAAGTCAAACTTTTAGTCAAAATGATGATGTCAACATGTGACGTGGTAGTTGACTAGATGGTGACATGGAAATTGCAGGTGATGTGGTAAAAATATCACAAATTTCACATACAACATGCTTTATGTTTGAAAAAAATAAAGAGGTGGAAGTTTATTCCACAAAATCCATTTGGTGGGATCCAAATCTCCTATAAATAAAAAAAGATTAACTCATAAAAAAAAAACAAATGAGCCTGTGAACAGGTGTTAAGGGCTTAAGAAAATTAAATTGTTTTCTTATGGGGAAGTTGTTGTTTTTTAATGAGTCGTGTCATATTTAAAGCATATTCTAGCTAATTTATTAATAAAATAACCTTTTATGGTTATTTTAACCCCTTAAATTGTTATGAAGCCTAATTAAAGGCCAAAAGGGGTTGAACGAAATATTTAAAAGGGGTTAATTTGTTTGAGGGGAGTTATTTGATTTATTATGGTGGTTTTTAACCCCATATGCAAAATTATGTATAAAAGGGGGTTAGGCGTGTGAGTTTTTCATTCAAGTGTTTTTGAGAGAAAATTTATGCTCTTTTGAGGAATTTTTGGAGGAGAATTTTACAAGGTGATATTACACTAAGAATTGTAAAAAATTGAGAGTGAGATTGTGAGGAGACTATTGTAAGCTTGGAGAATTGTAAGAAGCCATTTTTAGGTGCTTGGAAATCTTAATAAAGTGGTCCAACGTTGAGAAGCGGACCCGGATATGTAGTCCTAATTGGACGAACTCCGTTATCAAGGGCGATCTCTCTTTTTCTCTTCTATCTCCTAATTTTCTCTAGTATTTTAATTTTTTGAGTTTCCAATTTATGTTCATTAACTTTTTTTGGATAAAGTATTAAGTGTACCTAATTTACTCCCTCAATCGTTACGATTCAAAAACATGTGATTTTGTGGCGATTGGGAAAAATATGTGATTAGGTGTTAAGTGCAATAAATTTGTAACTTTGTAATTTTAGATCAAGTGGTATCAGAGTAGTTTAAGAGGAAAATTGCAAGTGGTGAATGCTAACCAGGTTGAAATTGAAGCAAGGAGAAGGTGCACTTACAAAGTTCAACCCAAAGATTGGAAAACAAAGGAAATTTCCATGATTTGAAATGGAAGATGAACAAAGTCTTATAGAGCTTGATGATATAGCTTTCTAGAAGGCTTTTCTTGAAATTAAATCAATGGTGGAAGTTATTTTCCAAGAGAGGCAAGAATGAAAGAGGAAAAAGGAAGACAAGGACATAAAGAAGAAGGAAGCTAAATCCTGGTTAGAAGATGACAAAGGTAAAGGAGTAGGAGGTGGTAGTGACCCTCCTGAACCTCCATCTTTGTCCTCTTCATCTAACTCCTCTAAAAGGAAACAACTTGTGCAAAGACCTTTGCTAAAACTAGATGTTAAATTTGAGTTGCCTATATATAACAGTGAATTGGATGCAAAAAAATTGGATAACGGGCTTAAGCAGATTGAAGTGTATTACAAGGTTCAACAGATCTTGGATGATTCTTCCAAAATACAGCTAGCTACCCTTAGAATGGGAGGCACTGCATTGGTTTGGTGGGAGAGTAAGATTCAAGATGATCTTGCTATGCATGGTAAAATCATTTCATCTTGGTATGAATTTACTTCAGCTTTAAAGAAATAGTTTATCCTTTGGGTTATATGCAAGAGGCTGCTATGGATTGGAAAAATCTATTATGGGGTAAAGGAAAAATGATGCAAGAGTATACACAAGTGTTTAGGAAGAAAGTACTTACTCTTGGCATTCCTCTTTATACATAAGAAACGTTATTAAAGTATATAGGTCGTTTGCATTCACATTTGAAACATACAATCTTGATGTTTAATCCATCTAACTTTGATGAAGTGTGTTTACAAGCAACCCATATTGAAGTAGGTGAAAGGAACATAAGTTTCAGTTCAAAGAAGGAATTTGTTCCTCCAACTAAAGGAAATAATAAGGGTAAGGAGAGGAAAGTAGCTACTGTGAAGAAAGACGAAGGTGAAAAGCCTACTTGTTCACATTGTTAGAAGAAAGTGCATGAAGATGCAAAGTGTTGGAAATTTCATCTAGAATTGAAACCAAAGTGGTTTAAGGATCATCAAGGAAAGAAAACAGCTACAACTATCATTCAGGATCTTGGATCAGATTTTGATGACGAAACAAAGATAATAGTTGTGGGTTTGAAAGGTAAAGCTTTTGTTGGTAATGATTCTACCACTATTTTTTCATGTGCTTCTACTTCTAAAAGTCATGTTGTTCCTAAAGATAGCAAAAGATGTGAATTGTTTCATATAAGGGTGATTTCTAAGAACAATAAGATTGATACCTTCATAGATAGTGTGTCCCAAGTTAATCTAATTTTATAAGAAGTTGTTAAACAATTGGGATTGAAAACAAAGCTACATAAGAAACTTTATCCATTAGGTTGGGTGTGCAATGATAACAAATTGCGAGTAACTAAACAATGCAATTTAAGATTTGCAATAACATTTAAGTTTATTGATGAGGTTGAATTTTATGTGGTTCCACTCGATATTTGTGGGATTGTATTGGGTAGCCCATACTTATATGATAAAAAAACAATCTTCTATAGGGAACATAATTAGTATCACTTGTTGAAGGAAGGAATTGAATACATTGTGCATTGTCATCCAATTAAGACTGATAAATCTTTTGTGACAATAGGACAATTGAAAGGGTAGTTAATGCAAGCAATAATTTGGCACTTATTTCTGTACCACAAGAAGTGTCATTGCATAAAAGCATATCTAATTCTAAGGTTGTTTTAGTTATGAAAGACAAGCATGATGTTGGTACATTTTTTTTCTCATCTACAAATTTAGTTTTGTTATTTAGCCTTCTACTTTCTAGTAGTGTATGGTTGGTAGCAACAACGTTGAATGTGGATGTGTATATGGCTTATGTACTTAAAAATATCAATGCAACTTTGATTTATTTTATGATTAGTCAGATGTATAGGTTCCAAAAAGGAAGGATAGATGATATTGGAAAAGTGAGGAAAAATTTTCCTCACTTCAATTGTATGTAAAAATAGACTTTTGGTGGTCCAAAAGCTTCTAAATGGGGAGGGATGATCTAGGTGGATCCAAAAAACCTCAAAAAATCTTATGGTCTCAGAATCTCTCAGAACTAGCATCATTGTGTAGAGCTCGCCAACACAATCTTGATGCAACTAGAACCGCGTCAAAAGGAGGTTGTATGCAAGAGTTATGCTCAGTCAAAGATTGGTCAAATAGGTGAATCAGGGGGCCAGAAAAGGAGAAAAAAATGACCATCTTGGAAGTGGTCAAAATCAACATCATCGTGAAGATATTTTCAAGACCTTTCCAATGGTGTTCGTTTCGTCAAAAATGGAGATTTTATGCCAAAGTTACACCAAGTCAGAGTTTTAGTCAAAATGATGATGCCAACATGTGACATGGTAGTTGATTGGATGGTGATGTGGAATTGCACGTGATGTGGAAAAAATCTCACAAAATTCATGTACACCATGCTTTATTTCTAAAAAAAATATAAACTCGTGCAAGTTTATTCCAAAAAATCCATTTGGTGGGATTGGATTTTGTGGGATCCAAATCTCCTAAAAATAAAAAATATTAACTCATAAAAAAAACCAAATGAGCCCATGAATAGGTGTTAAGGGCTTAAGCAAATTAAATTGTTTTCTTAATGGGGAAGTTATTTTTTGTAACAGGATGTGTCATATTTAAAGCATATTCTAGCCCGATTTATTCACAAAATAACCTTTTATGGTTATTTTAACCCCTTAAATTGTTATGAAGCTTAATTAAAGGCCAAAAGGGGTTAATTTGTTTGAGGGGAGTTATTTTATTTATTATGGTGGTTTCTAACTCCATATGCAAAATTATGGATAAAAAGGGGTTAGGAGTGTGATTTTTTCATTCGGGTGTTCTTGAGAGAAAATTTTATGCACTTTTGATGAATTTTTTGAGGAGAATTTTACAAGGTGATATTGCACCAAGAATTGTAAAAAATTGAGAGTGAGATTGTGAGGAGACTATTGTAAGCTTGGAGAATTGTAAGAATGAATTTTTAGGTGCTTGGAAATCTTAATAAAGTTGTCCAATGTTGACAAGCTAACCAAGAGACGTAGTCCTAATTGGACAAACTCAGTTATCAAGCGTGATCTCTCTTTTTCTCTTCTATCTCCTAATTTTCTTCATTATTTTAATTTTTTGAGTTTCTAGTTTATGTTCATTAATTTTTTTTGGATAAATTATTAAGTGTACCTAATTTACTCCCTCAATGGGTAAGATTCAAAAAACACGCAATTTTGTGGCAATTGGGAAAAATTTGTAATTCAGAGTTAAGTGCAATAAATTTGTAACTTTCTAATTTTAGATCAACAACCCTTACCTTAACCCTAAATCTTACTCTAACTTTAGCCTTAACCCTAACACTTGAATAATAATTCTAACTCAAACCCTAAGTCTAATTTTATCTCTAACCCTAAACTAACCATAATTCTAAAAGTAACACCAATTCTAATTGTATCCCTAACTCATAACTCCTCCCTAAGATTAATACCTATTTTAACCCATCTAACTCTAATTTAACTTAACTGTAACTTGATCTAAATATAGTTCTCTCTCTAACCCTAACACTAACCTTAATTCTAAAATTATGTTCACTAATTATCATTTTAACCCTAATAATAACCTTAACACTAACACTATATTAATCCACCCTAATTCTACAACTATCACTAATTATAATTGCAACCCTAACCTTAATTCTAACTCTAACCCCAACCTTAACCCTAACCATAATACTCACAATAATTCTAACTCTAACCCTTACTTTAATTCTAATGCTAACCCTAATACTAACCCTAATTCAAATCTAACACTAACCTATTCTAATCTAATACTAACTGTAATTGTAACCCTAACCCTAACCCTGACACTAACATTATTTCTAACCCACCATAATTCTAAGACTAACATAGATTTTAATTTCAACCCTAAACTTTACCCTAACCCTAAGTCTATCTCTAATCCTAACCCAAGCCTTAATCCTAACTCTAACCCTAACCTTAACCCTAATTGTAATCCTAACCCTAACCCAAATTTAATCTCTAATCATAACCCTAACCCTAAACATAATACTATCTCTAACCCTAACCATAACTTCTAATCTTAACTTAACCCTATCCCTTAGAATTAAACCCTTATCGAACTGTTCAAATCTTTAATTATAATATGAACTTTACCTAACCTAACTTATAGCACCCAAAACTCAACTAACTCAATCAACCTTATATTATTAACTGTTACCACCTAACCATAACCCTAACCTTACTCTTAATTATAATAGCATGACCCTACCCCTAAGCCTAACCTTAACCCTATCCCTATCTATAATCTACTGCTAACCCTAATCCTTAGCCAAATCCTAATCGTATCCCCATTAAAATATCTAATCATAACCCTAACCTTAAACATAACTATATCCCAAATCCTAAATCTAATTTTGACCCTAATCCTACCC
>VDFB02197765.1:0-24582 GCA_007258455.2 Sequoia sempervirens | reverse complement strand
AAATATCCAAACATGTGATATTTTGTAGATTTTATGATGTCTACAAAGTGCATAGAATGGCCATGAAGATTTGAATTGTGCTGCACATCTATCTAACCATACAAAATGATTTTCAAATTTTACACCCCTGCTTCTCAAATTCTCAAAAAATATTCTAAAGCAATGTTGGAAAAAAAGTGTGTCATGATCTTTATCATCACTAATATAAAAGAGATATTCTTTTTTAATGACTCGTTCTTCATCTGTACTCTCAACACCATCCAATTCTGATTGTGCATGTCGATAACACACATGAACCATAATAGTGATCTGCTTTGAAAAGTAATACTCTGATTGAATCTCCTCTTGATGTACAAAGGAGTAATTTTTTGTAAAGTCAACTACTGATAGAACCATTCCATGTGGGAAAGTATCTCTCAATGTTTGGAATTGTTGTGCTTGCCACTTAGCAAAAAATGAATGATGCATGTATGGTTGTATCAATTTTTGAAAATATTCCATAAATTTTCCAAAGGGAATCCCCTCTTCTACATAGTTCAACCTTGTGGATTATTTCCCAAAATTTGTTTGCAACTTTACATACTTGTACCTTTGTTAGTAAAATATGTGAATAACTAATAAACCACACTTGATCAATGAAAAATTACATCAAAGAGAATCCAAATAACTTGATCTATGAGAAATTGAAACAAATAAACTCTCTAAAAATAGTACTTACCTCTTGCAATTTACTATCTTTGTTAGGCCAGTATCCTCAATTCTTGAAGGAAATTTAGCCAAATTTCCACATGTCTCACAAATTCCTTTTATGCAGTTTATTTGAGGTCCATTTTCATTATCACATAATATAGAATTTATGAACAAACTTTCCTTTTTAGGAGGTGCATTTTGAAACCCACATCTTTCTTCTCTCATCTTTCGAAACACCTGATAGTAGAGATCAAATTCAATATGATAACGACAACAACAAGTTTCAAAAAACTTGTTTATCTTCACATAATATGGCTTTAACCTTTGAAACATTGTTTACCCAATCTTTATATCAGGATATGCATTACAAAAGTTCATATACATTTCAAATTGTGTTATGTCTATCCAATGTTTGATATGATTTTCATAAATACTAGGTCCAATCTTGTATCTCATAACATCTCTAGTATTTGATGATGGACGAGTCTGATCATGCCAAAAACTTGAGACCAAGTCCCTAACAACATCTTCAATCCTATCAAAATGGGGAGCTCTACACATATTTCCCAATTTCCTTCTAAACTCTCATCCCAAAATTTCTCTTTTTCTCATATTTTATCAGTGTGGTTCTACTATAACCAATTTCAATTGAAAGTGCTGAAATTCTTCTTTTTCTTGCTATATCTTGATGTAAAATAGATGTCAACATCACCCTTCTTGTAGTGGCCTTATCCACTATTCCAGATCCTTTCCCAATGGAATCTAAACCCTTTTTAACATTTTGAACAATATCCTTTTGTAATCCCATGTGTTTCTTCTTATTTGATGTTGAATGGACACCCAACAATTGTAATGACTCTTTGAGCTCATCATGAAGAAGGAAACATGATAACAATTGGGTTTTTTCAAGTGTATCAAGATGATTGAAATGATGATTGATCATTCCATTTACAGATTTAGTAATTGACCTCTTTCTCTTATTATAAGGCTGGTTGGCATAATATTTAAGTTTCTCCATATCCATTTCAAGTAAATGATCTAAATTTCTATGAGAAATTTGTTTCCCCACCTTCTCAGCTAGTTTTATATGCTCATCCATACAAGTAGGAGGAAGTGATCCTAACCCCTCTCCAACATGCATTATTTGAACTTGTGCCCCCTCCCTATCTTCAAGGACCATGCATTCTTGAGTAGATTCATTTGATCCAATGTCTAGATTTGGCTCGACTTGAGCATGAAAACTTCCTGCTTGTTGAGCCCTTCCTACACATGTTTCATAAAATATTTTGAAAACAAAAGTGAGAGGATGTTAAATATAAGTGAAGTTTATGTATGCAAGCAAACAAATTGATAAAACATGATCAGCTATAAGTGAGAGAAGTTTGTGCTAGTTTTATATGCTCATCCATACTAGTAGAAAGAAGTGATCTTGACCCCTCTCCAACAAGCATTGTTTGAACTTGTGTCTCCTCCCTAACTTCAAGGTCCATGTGTTCTTCAACAGATTCGTTTGATCCAATATCTAGATTTGGCTCAACTCCAGCTTGAGGAATCCCCAGAGCATAAAACATAAAAAATAATTTGAGAACATTGAAGGGATGAAAATAAAAGATCAAAGACACAAAACACAAATATTGAAACAAAAAGAATTGGCTTAAGGAATTGGAGTCAAGGATCATATAAACATTGCAACTTGCATGACCAAGATGACTTGAGGACATTTAAAATTATTTATAGTCATTCAAGTGTAATGATGGTTAGAAACCTTCAAAGTAAAAGTCCTAAGCACACACTTGAGAGAGAGAGAGAAGAAAAAAGCATGTACATTGTTTCTTTCTATGATAATTTTCCAAGTTTTGATCACGCCTCTTTTGTTCTTCTTCTTTTGACAACTATCGTTGAGATGCATTTTTTCTTTTTCTTTGTTGTCCCATTTTCTTCTTCAACTTAAAGATGACTCTAAACAAGTCCTATACAAACTTAGTTAAATTATCCTCTAAATTTTTCCTTGATTGATGAAAATGAAAAGTTGCCGAGCTCCAATATTTGCCTCCTTGATAAATATGCAAAAATTTCTTCTCCAAAATCTGCGCTCCAAGTGAATCAAAATTATTCAAGTGTACATGGAATAAATAGATCCTAGTTTAAATGAATCAAGTAGTAAACAAACAAGTTATTTCATTGTGGAGGTTGTTGTTATTTAATTCATAGGTATGCACAACATATCTAGTAATTTTAGAATTTTGTTAAAGTGTCAAAAATGTATATTAGAGGTATAATTTGAATTGAATTTTTTTAATTATATTTGAATTGAATTTCAAGTTAATTGTCGAAAATGTATAATAGAGGTATTATTTGAATTAAATTTTCTTAATTATATTTGAATTGAATTTCAAGTTACTTGGAAAAAACATATAATAGCTCGATATAATTTGAATTGAATTTTCTTAAAATTATATTTGAATTGAATTTCAAGTTACTTGTCAAAAAGATTATATCTTGTTCTCAACTCAATGGTTCATGTTGTTTAAGCCATTTTGAAGAAAATATTTATTGTGATCAACATGAATGAACTTAATTATAAAGTGGCATTGATTTCCTAAAATTCTACTAGAGATCAAATGTATATCATATAACGAAATGTAAGTTGTAAGAGATCATCAAATAAGAAAACATGCATGTATATTGAATATTTTACAAATGCATACATATATATTATGTGTAAACATGTTTAAACTATAAGAAAACATATGTACATATATGTAGTTGATTCAATACATATAAAAATAACAAATATTATAAGAAAAGAGGAAAATGTATGTATATATCATATAAGAAAATATATGTACATATCATAAAAGAAAAATGTAAATTAAATATCATCAAATGTCGAATACTAAAGGTCAACAAATAAGAAAATGTATGTATATCATATAAGCAAATGTAAATTAGAGATCATCAAATATCAAATACTATTAAAGATCATCATATGATCAAATACATGTGGTAAAGATCATAAATCTAGAATGCATGGCCTAATATGAATGTCTACTCCTAGGATCTAATGGCTATCTAAATGTGAATGGTCGTGACTCTAATGGATGTGTTGAGCCCCCAAAATACAAAATTGTGTACAAGATGTGTTAAATACATATAATTTATATTAAAATAAATTTTATGAAAGTTATTTTAAAATGAACTTGTATTTTTAAATATCAATCTAGATCTATGCATACATAAATATATTGCATGTACATATACACGTGTGATTATATAAAAATGTAAAACTCACATGTCCACTGATAGAAAATTCATCCACAGAGTCACATCGATCATGCACATGATCTGGACCAAGGCTAGGAGTGATATGAGGTATGTCCACCTGCAACAATATATATACACATATATATCAACTTACATGAATATATAGTTAAAAAAATTTAAAAAATAATGAAAAAAGAATTGAAACATGCATGCACACATACATGCACATCATCTGATATCGGATGACCTAAGTCCTCTGAAACAGTCACCTCCACCATATCCACCAAATGATCAAGCGACGAATCAACATTTGCATCCATCTGATCTATAACATGTCATGCCATAAATGATGAATGTAGAGGACTATGAAGGTGAGATGGCATCGGTGATGATGAACCAGAACCAATCAACATATCAGTAAAACCCATAGTCTATGTAGTTGTCATATGAACTATAGGTGGATCTTGATGTGCACTAGTGCTTAGCTGAGAGTGATGGGATCCTGGAATTGAACGACCTCTGCATCTCAAATTCTCTCTAACATACTCTATGCTGATCCCATTGTTTGATGCAATGTGGGCATATGCCTACAAAAGGTCCTCAGCCAAACAATGCAAAGTAATGCATGACATATCTCCTATAAGTGCATCAAGCTATGTAGGAGTAGGGATGTCAGCCACTGTAAAAGGATCCATGTTGGTCCACTGTGTTCAAAATCGTGTGGATCAGGAATGTATGGATATCAAATACTAACATACACGATCATTAGATATCCTAGAGGTGGAAACCGCAATGTCACCTACAGTGTCAATTGCTTCCTTTTGGGAAGCAACAACAACCTCGTCTGCTATGGGGGCTACAGCTAGGGTGAGAGAAAAAGACATGTCACCAACCAATACCCTAAACACTAGGGGTGGTCTATCTGCTCGACAATAGGTGGACCTATCAGCAATCCTACCACGCCCCTAACCAACATATGGTGGAATGTCTATGTAGTTAACTTTGAGGCCCAAATGGACCTCAACATACAACTACTAAACAAAATACAATGGAATCTGGTCATTGTTTGGGTATAGACCATGTGCTGTGAGAAATCGTGGGTAGATCAATGAGGCCATAGCATGATCAACACATCTAGTGACCTGGTATCCCCTAACCTTACACACATTTTGATAAAATGGAAAACAAGTGGATTTAATCATTTCTTTGGTGACACTATCTCGTATTTGTTTAAGGGAAATGTCACCATGTAATTCTTCTCGCATGCGGGAAAGAATAACAGTCACTTTATGTAGGGAATATCCACTAGTCCTCTCAAGTTCATCTTTTAGTTTTTCTAGACTATGCAATATTAACATGCATGGTTCACTATATATCCCCGGGTTTGCACCCTGTGCTAATGAATCTCTCAATTTTTTTATCTCATTACTAGTATTTGCAAACAAAGAATCTGGCACAAGTTGAACATGATCTGCATTTTCCATGTTATATATATATATACAATACACCTAAAAAAGCAATGAGACTTTGGTAAATAATATATCTAGATAAAGAGAATACAAATCTAAAATAGAACTTGTAATAATTCATCTACTCATCATAATATTATTTTCATGCAATGCATAATAATTTTAAAAAAGAATTGGGCACATAAATCTATAATCTATACATAGCATCCTTAAATGGTTCAAATTTTAAATGAAATGATGAAAGAAAGAATAAGAATAATGTTTATTTAAAGTATAAAATTCATTTGAAAATAATTAGATAAAAAATATTTAATCTAATAGTTGTTAACATAAATGAACTTCAATTATATAGCCAAGAACATCAAAAAATTATAGATTGGAAAGAAAAATAATAAGCAATTTATCATATTTTTATATGTATAAAGTTTAGATACCATCAAACTATTTAAAATTATAGATTGCATAAAGCTATAAATTGAATCGTCAAAACTAATTTATTAAGAATCCAATCTAATAAATTTTGACTTCATTGCATACTTGTTATAAATATCTCACTAATCCAACCATACATATTATATTTTTTCAAAATATATATAATTGTTATGCCCATACTATATCTTGACGTGGATCTCCTTCAACTAGATCAATTAAAAATTATTTGTAATGTTGGAGAAAAATAGATTTAATATCATTAGATTTGTCGTGGAACTACCTCTCTTAATCAATGATAGATATTATCCACTCTCGAGAATGTAAATATGTTCGAGAGAACTAAAAAATAATTTGTATCCCTTATATCCTTTCATCCAATGTATCCTATCTCTTAATTGAGATCCTCTACCACAATTAAGTTCAAATCTTCTAAGTTTTATTTCAACAATTTAGCAACCACTCATTGTAGAAAAGTTATTAGTAAGTGCTAAACCCAAAACAAGTTTTTTCTTTCTATTTTGATCCATATTTTCTTTCCATTCTAGATCTCTTTCTAGCCATATTCTTATTGTAAGATCATAGTAAGGTAGTGCAATAGATTTAAATGCATCCATTCCAAGACCATCTCTAAGTGGTATACAGGAACCAGCATTAATTTCTAATGTTAATGGCTGAAAGAAGATGAATATCCTATTTACCCTCCCTAAATGAGATTTAAAATGGATATCTTAATGTTCAATATAATGAAATGTTTAAAAATGAAAGTGATGAAAACATAATTATATTTGAAAAACAGAAACATGCAGGAATGCGAAAACATTAAATTCTGAAGGAAACACCTGGCTGATGGTGGAGGTAATTCCTCATAGAAGAAGCAAGAAGAAGAAGAAATACAATCAATAAATTTCTCGAATAAAACATGAACTCATGATACGAAATTGGTACTCCAATAACTTGTTGATGTTGGAATGACGAACGGATAGCTCACAATGAAACAAATGAAACTCAGTCCCTAAAATTCATATAAGAAGAGAGAACTCTAAATGTGAAGAAGAAAAATAAATTCAGAATTTTTGTAATGAGTTTGTTAAAAATTTAAAAACATTCAAAAGGAACCCCAAAATGGTTTGGAAATTGATGAAAACAATGTTCAGCTGCAAGAGGCCAATACAAACCATTCAATTGTGGCTCTAAAAATTTTCTAATGAATGGTTTTCCAATAAGATGCATTAAATCCAAAAGACATGTCCTTCCAAATTTTATACAACTACTAAAGATGTACAAATGAGACCTTTTACAAATAAGTTGGTTAAAGATTCACAAACAAAAAGCTCTGATCAAAATAATATTGTTAGCAATTTTTTTTAATGCATCTAATCTCTATTGTGTTGGCCAGTAAGGGAAAAGATAAAAGAGTTGCCTATAGGATTCAATACAATATCATTAGTAACAAATTAAATAGTTAAAAAGGCTCAATTATTAAGGTAAACTTGTCTTGAATTAAGCCTAAATCATAAAACATTATCAAAAGTACTATCAATAAGATCATGATTAGAAAGTCCTATTGAAAATCATACTTGGGCTTTTAGCAGTAGGCTTCCATGAGTCGATAAGAAGCTTACCCACAGCACAAGGATGGAAATTCAATGAATTTTAATAATCAAACTCTGCATTTCCATACGAGGTTGGAAAAACATTTTTATAATTCTACCTAGGGCCATGATTCTGGCATGAGTGCCAAGAGAGCTATGATAGAAATACATCTTACATGCTGAGTTAAAAGTAGGTTAAATATTATTTTTCTTAAAAATTCACTTTTATATAAATGTAGGTGTTTTGGAGAACAAAGCTATAGTATGAATAAGTGATTGACATCAATGGCTATAAATTTCAAGGTGGGGACATTCAATATAATTCATAAGGTGTTATACTATTAAATTATTTCATTGTTTAGTTAGTTTTAATCAATGTATTATTTATTAAACATTTTTTTAATATTTAAATGTAGGTGTTCTGGGGAGTAGCAGTGATAGATCTAGCTCATTGAGAAAGGATATAGGTAGAGAGGAGGAGTGACCTTGACAAGGATTGAGACATGGATCACCTTAGGGTGGTAGATATGAGTGGAACATATCCATAGAGAAGGATAGGAAAAGAGGATAGATGTAGGAGACAAATACCTTAGGGGAACCTTTTTAGTTGTGTGTATGCTCTACAAAGTAGATTTACTCATGATTTCTTTGATGTATTTGAAGACACATTTGTATGAGAACATAGATAATATGATATGGGAACTATTAGTTGTGTTGATGATGGGTATGATATTTTATGTGTATTTTGATGATGTGCATGATATATAGTTATATTTCTTGTATTTGGATGCTCATAGGTATGGATGTTCAGGAATCTTATGTGTATGTCTAATGGTGGCATGTGGAAGGATAAATATGGCTATTGAAAACTTTAACATTATCTTGACAACTAATTATGGATATATGATTTTCTTATTGTAATGAACCTAAGTCCATTCGATAGATATTAGTGAATTTGAATTAGGAAGCATGGATTGTGCTTTATTATGCACATTTTATGTTAAAAAATATGGGTCTAATTTTTGCGATATTGAAAGTCAGTTAAATTTCTTCAATAGTATATCCAAGGTATAGGGATATATTAGTGGTAGGAGTAGTTTAGGATAAAAAGGAGAATGTATAAAGAGGGGAAGGTCTGTAAAGGTAATGACATGGTAATGGAAGGAGAAGTTACACTATAAGGTTAGATTTTCATAGGATAAGGAGGAATGGTGTAATACCCCTTCGTGTCGGTTGTTCTGAACTTGTTGGTGAGTATTTGTGTGTGCTTCATTGATTACTATGTTATTTGATTTGGTGAAAAATATAATATGTTAGTAATCATGTTTAAATAATTAATTAAATCATAAGTGATTGGCAAAGTTATTTAAAATATAAATTAGAAATTAAAATAATAATCAATTAAATCAAATCAAATGATTTAGAACAAATGATCAAATTAATCTAATTGGTTATAAGTAAAGGTGATATTATTAGATAAATTGATTTAAATTGTTGAAGTTAATAATCATTATGAACAAAATAGTCTTGAAAAGATAATTATTTTAATAAGAAATTTAAATGGATAAGGAAATAGGAAGCTGAAGTGTTTTAAAGCCAGAAATGAAACTTCACCTATAGAGCATTTGGAAGTCGAAGAGAGCTGGGGAATATGAAGAATAAATAAATAAAAGTTGTGGTAGTTTGCAAAAATATTAATGGTGTTTTGAAGAAAATTTTGTAAATAGTTGTTTTTAATTATTTTAATATGCATGTGTTTATTTAAATTGATTGTGGAAATGATAAATAAATAAATAAATAAATAAATAATATTTGTTTTGAAATTATTTGTATATATATATTTATTAAACTTATTTATTCAGATTCCACTGATTATTTAATTTTGTCAAAATAAAACATTCTATTTTTTTTTTTTTAAATAAAACAGAATCTGTTTAAAATGGAAATAATAATAAAATAGAAAGAAATCTGTTTTTTGTTATTGATTTATTAAATTACAATTTTGAGAGGATGATTTAGTAGAAAAATCAATTGACAGCATTGTTTATTTAATTCTGTATACAATATATTCAATTTCTTTTCGATTAATATATATTGTGTTAATTTAACTGTTACTTAAACAAATGTATAAATATATTCTATTTCTGTTTCTTTTCTGATTAAAATTATATTTTTCTGTAATTTATCTGTTATCTAGAAAATAGATATTCACAGTTAGATTCTATTTTTTTTGTATTTAATAATAAAGCAGAAATTTTTACAATGGAAATATTAGTAAATTAGAAAAAAATCTGTTTTATTGAATTTACAACTTGGAAAGGATATTGTGAGTAAAACAACATTGTTTATTTAATTCTTGTTTAAATAGGAATATTTTTGGGATAGAATTTATTATGGGATTAAATAAGTTGTTCTTTTTATATTTCATCTTGTAGTATTGTTGGATTCGTAGAACAGATCTTTTCTTTTTTTTTTACATTCCCTCCTAAAAAAGAATTAAAATAAATATAAATGTGTAGTGGTTTTTTAAACGTAATTGTGTGTGTAAATTTTTTTAGATAGATTTAAGATTTTAAGGTGGTAAGTTCTAATATGTAGTTTTAAATATCTAGAGTATTGTTATTATTGTCTTTTTAAAATATAAACAATTGTTCTTAAGTGGTGTTCACAATTAATCTAAATATTGGAAGTGAGTGTTAAATTAGTATGACGAAAGGAAATTGGAAATAATGTTTTGGACATAAGTAGTTATGAAATAATAATAAGTTAACTATCCAGCAATTAAGTAATTTTCAATTATGTTGATAGATGGAAAGAGAAATTTAAATGTATGGACATGACTAGAGATTGATTAGGATATTCTAGGCAGGAAAATTAAGTGCATAAATGAATTAAAACCAGTTCAAACACACCAATAGAACATTATAACAAAAACAGAAATATAAAAGGAATAGAGAAGTGCAAACTCAGTATCCTGTTTCCGTTGTCGTCCTATCGTCCTCTATCTTTAGTGTTTTTGTAGATTCCAGCCTTGTGTTCTCAGATTAGTGGCTAGGCTCAACAAACTGTCTTCCTAAAGAACGAGATTTTGCTATGATATGAATGCATGATTAAGCTATGATAATGATTTTAGCTAAGAAACTTGAAATAAACATGATGCTATGATAAATGAATACTAAATGAATTAAGTGCATAAACTCTACTTAATTGCCTATTACCAATGTTTGGATTCACACAGGTATTTATAGGACTTTCTGAATGATTCCTTGGATCGGTCAGGCTCCTGATTGACGGTTGTGATAATTCCTAGCAGATCAAGGCTGAAGATAGATGAAATTGAAGGAGAAGATAGAAGAATCCTAGAAACAGATTTTTCTATTTTATTATGAAAGAGGAAAAAGAAGAGAAGATAAGAAAAAAAGAAAGATTAAAAGCTGATAAATAAATGAATCCTAGCACCACCATTTATTCTCCAGGGAGACTTCTTAATTCAAATGCAATATTTTAATTCAAGCTTTTAAAAGCGTGGAAAGTTTGTGTGGAAAAGAGCTTTTAATCATGTTTTATTGAAAAGTAGACATCCTTATAAATTAAATAAAATATTTTAATTATGATATGAGAAGATTGCACAATTAGGTTAAAATACCTAATTTTGGATTGGAAAGAAAACATAAGATATTTTTAATTAAATAAAATTTATTTAATTAAATCACTTTTATGAAATTAATTAAATGAAACATTTAATTAATTAGAGGAAGAATTAAAACAGAAGAAAGGGGAAATATTTAAACTTAATTAAATCAAAAGATTTAATTTAAATTCAAACAGTGATAATTAATTTAAATAAATAGAATGTATTTATTTAATTAATTAAGAGGACATATGAAAATAATTAAATAATATAAATTTATTTAATTATGGAAGAGAAATAAGATGAATGAACAATATAATTAAATTAATTAAATTTAATCATATGTAGAGGACTTTAGAAAATTAATTAAATAATGAATATTTAATTAATTGTCAGGATTCTATACATGACCATTTTTATGCGTATACATTTTGCCCCTCTTTGAAGTGATGTGTGAAACGCATTGCTTCAAAGAAAAAAGAAAAAAATTGCCCCTGATATGTTTCTGATTTTCGATATTGATGATGCCCCCTTGGGAGATAAATCACAGAAGAAGAAATTGATAAGGATTGAGGAACGGTGATTTAGCTCCTGATAGATAATGTGGTTGATGCCCCAGTGAAAAAGAAGATGAAAAATGGGAAATGCCACTACTGCCCATCCTGAAAAGACCCTTATAAGGTAAAAGGGGTAAAATGAGGTTTCATTTTCACCCTGTTGCTACAGTGAATTTTGAGCTTTGAGAGTGACTTGACGAAATGGTGATCCTCGTGCACAGACATAGGGTCGAGCGAGCGCGACGGTATCAGAGACCAGCAGCGTATGGACCACCGGTGAGTGATTCGAAACCTCTAAGTTGTCAAATTTTGCATTTTTGATCGATATTGAATTGATTTAAAGTCGGACTGCAATTTTTTTTGGAACGTTTTAGCGCATTTAGGTATAGTTTTAGCGCATTTGACAAATATTGTAGCGCATCTAGGGTCTTCCGTAGCGCATCTAGCAACAAGTCACAAACTGATCGTTTAGCACATCTGACAGATAAAGTTGCGCATATAGGTCAAAATAGGCTAGGTCAGAGATTTAGCGCATCTAGGGCACAAAACTGTGCATTTAGGGTTTGGTCCAAAAATGTTAGAGTCGCGCATTTGATAGATAGAATAGCGCATCTGAGGTACAGAGTTGCGCATTCGGAGTTTTAGCGCATTTAGGAAACAGTGTTGCGCTTTTGAGAAAAACTTTGGCGCATATGGGTTTTTAGCGCATATGAGTAACAGAGTTGCGCATTTAGGAAATTTTCCCCAGAATAGCCGTTTGCTGAAAAAATAGTGATAAAAATTGCTTCTTTAGTCAATAGATAGATAAATTATCGGATCATCATGTTGATAGGATAGAAATTTGAATAGAGAACTGATAACTTTGCTTTCCGCATTTGAAAAACAAAGAGTAGATGAGAAATTGATTCATTTTAATTTGATAACTTTTCTTCTCGCGATTGAAAAATAAAGAGTAAACGTTGTGATAAATTTGCTTTCTGCGATAGAAAACAAATAGTAAAATAGAGATTTAAATTTGCATCCATGATTGAAATACAAACAGAAAAGGATATGTGTTGATAAATTCACTTTCCTGAAAAGAAAAACAAATAGTAAATGATGATAGAGTAGATTGATTAGTCAGCGTCGAGTAGGATTGATGCAAAGTAATTTGATATGATTACGATATGTTATACAGTGCTGTGGGATGTTTTGATTGCGGGCCAGGAGGCTTTCAAAAGCCTCCAGATCAGAGAGCGGTTCCCCTTGTGCTGGGAGCGGATAGGAGAGTTGACACCGGCCGAGTTACAGGTGATTGTAGATTGTGGATTGGGGCCACTGTTGACCATGTCGCGAGGTATTCGGGCCAACAGGGGACTGTTGACGGCCTTGGCCGAGAGATGGCATTCCAAGCATAACACCTTCCACCTGCCGACGGGTGAGATGAGTGTAAATAATCGGAGGATGTGTAATGACTCGGGATTCCGGTGAGTTGGAGCCCTCAGGTTTATGACCACAAGGAGATTCTTCCAAGGGGTTGTGAGGTGACATACTGGTACATGTGGCGCATCCCTGTGACCGCAAATGATAGATCGATGACTCCAAGAGGTATCCAGCTCTAGTAGCTGTATTGGCAAAGATTTGTTGAGGTTTCCTTTGACCGGACCACCTGGCCCGGGCGGGATTTCCAAGCAAGCGGGTGGGAGGATGGCGTTAGAGTGGGATGCATCACTCACCAGCGGAGATTTTCCCCTGGGAGTTGCGCCTTTAAGGCGATATGTATCAGCGACCTTCACCGGATTGTATACTGCAGGGATCCACTCAGCCCGCGGAGTGGAGTTACGCTATTGTAGATCCGCGTGGGGAGCATTGGCTGTCATGAGACCATTGTGTACCGTATGACCAGCAGGAGGCCGCACGAGTATGCTGCGACTGGTGCGTTTGGTTCAGCAGAGGGTCGGCAAGGTAGAGATCATGGCGAAAAGCAGGGGATGATGTGGATGCAAGGATGGGAGGCTCCCCATACGCATCATGCAGGCATGGGCGACGGATGAGTTAGAGATGTCGCTTTGTGCGCACTGGATAATCATAGGGCATTTTATTGAGAGGTTTCCCTGCACTGGCGTGTCTCGGTGATGTGCTTGGTTTTTACATGGGATGCCCTGTAGCTGTTTCACAGGGCGGCCTAAGGGGGATGTGGTGGATGGGGCCGGCCCCTCACCAGCAGCCCACATTTGGTGAGTACACCTCTTTACAGTCTCGAGGTGGCTGGGCGGATGTGCACGTGATTGGACGCGTGGACGATGCATGACCATGCCCACACTCTACCCATCCCCATCGCCCACAGCAAGCGATGAGGCACAAGCCATCAGAGCAGTCCCACAGCCAGGAGTAGGGATACCGGGAGGTGCGGTAGGTGGAGAGCAGGCTATGGGTGGAGGGGAGGAGGCTATGGGTGGAGAGGAGGGAGAGGAGAGCAAGGAGAGTGGAGCTGAGGAGGAGGAGAGAGGGAGAGCGGAGAGTGGAGAGCCGGGAGGAGGAGGAGCACTGTGAGGGATCTGGAGGATGATGGAGATGACGGGATGGAGTGTGAGACAAAGAGATACTGGGAGCAGTTTCTGGAGATAGAGGCTAAATTTCTGTCTAGATCCGGGTGCCAAAGAGACAAAGGATTACTAAGCGGACATCCTCGTCCCAGCAGGCACAGATAGATGCATTGCAGGGTCAGGTGCAAACCTTTTAGGGGCAGCAGGCATAGCTTCAGAGTCAGTTGGTCCAGGCACAGAGCATGATAGTGCAGTTACAGGCACAACTTGCATAGGCACAGGCTCAGGCACAGGCTCAGGCACAAGCACAGGCATAGGTACAGGTTCAAATGCCTGCCCCGGATCCTCAGGTGGCACAGTTAGTAGCGGAGAGGGATGCCTTTAGACGGCGGGCACATGAGGTTGAGGGTGTAGCACAGAGGTTGATGGGTACCATAGAGAGTACATCCCTACGAGAGGCCATTGTAGAGGGATTCGAGGCAGCCAGAGAGGCAGAGTACTACAGAGTTCGTTACGAGGAGCTATGCCCTCCTGAGCCGCGAGAGACATATCCCAGATCACACAGCCGGATGAGGACCCAATCCCGGACATCGACACATGGCAGAGAGGTTACCGGGCCTCGACGGGATCCTGATGCAGGGACCAGTGGCAGGCCACCTCCTTCTGGACCAGCTCCGTCAGGGGCATCGACTAGTTAGCCATTTTGGGGCTTGATTCATTATGTATACTGTGTTTTGATCATGTATGATGTATTTATGTTTTGACCTTTTATTAGTTTCATTGGACATTTGGACATTTGTATTATTTTGATGAGTGGTGATATGCAGTGGCGGTATTTCGGATGATGTTATGTTCATGCATTTATGATATGATATGGATATGATGTTTATGCATGTATGTTATGATATGGATTTTGATATGCTTTTATTACATGTGCGGACTAATCCATATAATGCAGGATGATCCAGTGATTATGATGTGTATGCAATGATTTTGTGATGATGTATGTATATATGTGAGATGTTAATTTCTTTTTGAATTTTCCATGTATGAAATGCATCGTGATATGGTAGAAAATGAATGTGGTATGAATGGTAATATGGTAAAATGATATGTAAAATGGTAACATGATAATAAAATGATAAATGTGGATGGTAATGCAACGGTATGAGATGATAAAATGAGAAATGAATGATGAAACGGTAAATGAATAATGGAATGATAAATGGTAAATGATAATGAAAAATGAAATGAAAAAATGGTAAATGGATGATAAAGAATAAATGATAATGAAAAATGAAATGATAAATGGTAAATGGTAAGGAAATATTAATGGTAATGATATGAAATGATAAAATGATAAATGAATGAAGAATGATAAGATGATATGAAATGAATGAATGCAATGAATTAAATGTCCAAATGTCCTCGACGAAAGGTCAAAACTTAATAACAACCATTTGAATACCTTCATTCAGCCCTTCAAAATACGGATATGAATCCAATATGCAGATGTATACAATGATCTAATGAACATGCAACTATATGAAACTAACCAGTTTGTTGAGCCTGTTATAAGCCTTCTTGAATCATCATAGAACATTTAAAATGTTGGGAGTATGTACAAGCATCAGAGGGGAAATTAGCGCCAATGATGACCAGAGTACAACTTTCATGAATTTTGATATAGCAAGCGAACACAAGCATCGAGGTATAATTGAACCGAGATGACCTGAGCATTTCTTGCATAAACAGACAAAGATTAACCACCGTTCTGATGCAAATGTGGAACTGTCATCGATGATTTTTTCTTTGAGCGTCATGTCCTTTGACATATTTGCATCAGATTGGGCTATTAACCTCAAGACAGCAGACAAAGAAAAATCATTCTCGTTCCTTGCTACTCTAGTGTAGTACATCATTGAGTATGCTCCCGAGTGATGATATCGAAAATCAAACAACTTTTAATCAAACATGTAATACAGTTAATGCCTACATTATTCAGATATTTGGATCATCCAATAGACAAATGATATGATAGCTTGCTGAAATGTGTGTCATGATCAGATAACATTGACAAAGGAGTTTGTTGTTTGTTGGTATGCTCGTATTGCTATGTCATGGTCTAGCTGTTTTGGTATGCTCTAAAAGTTAAGTGCCCCCAGTTGAGTTTTTGCCTTGTTGATTGACACAACTAGCGGAAAGGAATATGTACAAACGATCAAGCCATGGTAAGATGTTTTAACTCTCTAGGCAAATGGCGGCAGGATGGTGTGATTAATGACCTCAAGATGTGGAAAAAGATGCGGAAAAAAGGGAAGTCTTGAAAAGATAAGGTGCAAAACAGGAACTAATAGATGGAGATACGATAGGCCTAATATCTGGCTGATTTCAATTATCCGTATTTACATTTATTTTTATTTTATTTTGTATTTTTCGCTTTCAATAGATTGTCTATCTATTAGGTTTCTCACCCTATGATATTCTCTTTGATTTTTTTGTATTTTTGAAATGTTTTTGATTTTTTGATTTCTTCAGACTTTTTCTACCGCTTTTGTATTTCTTCAGACTTTTTCTGTTGTTTTGTATTTCCTCTTTTAGACTTTTTTCTGCTATTTTTGTATTTCTTCAGGACTTTTTTTCTGCTGTTTTTGTATTTTTTCAGGACTTTTTCTGTTGTTTTTGTATTTTTTCAGGACTTTTTCTGACTTAAACATAATACTTCTTAAGATGTATACTGTTGATGGGTTCATCCAATAGGTCTCCTTCTGGTGTTGATAACTTGTATGCTCCCGATCCGTAGACTGCAATAACCACATAAGGGCCTAACCAATTTGGTTCAAACTTTCCTTTCTTTTCTCTGTCTTGTTGATTACGCGGGTTCTCTTTCAGAACTAGATCACCCACCTGAAATGTACGTGGCTTGACTTTATGATTATAGCTGCGAGACATCATCTGTTGATATGCTTTTAAATGGTCTGCTGCTCTCTGTCTCTTTTCATCTAAAAGTTCTAACTCTTGGAGTCGGGAAACTCTGTAGTCCTCATCTGTTATGAGACCTTTCAGTGATACTCTTAAGGAAGGTATTTCTACCTCTAAAGGCAGTATGGCTTCTGCTCCATAGACGAGGGCAAAAGGTGTTGCTCCTGTTGGCGTTCGAACACTAGTTCTGTAAGCCCACAAGGCGGGATTGAGTTGAACATGCCAATCCTTCCCTGAGTCATTGACAATCTTCTTCAAAATCTTTAGTATGGTTTTGTTTGAGGCCTCTGCTTGGCCATTCCCTTGAGGATAGTAAGGCGTGGAATATCTGTGCTGAATATGGAATCTTTCACAAAGTTCATCAACATCCTGATTTTTGAATGGTCGGCCATTATCTGTAATAATGGCATTAGGAATACCATATTGACAAATAATGTAGTTGAGTATGAAGGATGAGATTTGTTTTCCAGTGACTTTAGAGAGAGGTACTGCCTCAATCCACTTAGTGAAATATTTCGTTGCTGTGATGATGAACTTATGCCCATTTGAAGAAGAAGGATGAATTTTGCCCACTAGATCTAACCCCCATTGAGAGAATGGCCAGGTGGGTGTAAACGAATGAAGTTCTTGTGCAAGAGCATGAATAAGATTCCCATGAATCTGACATTTTGAGCATGTTTTAACAAAGGTAAATGATTCCCTTTCCATTGTAGGCCAGTAGTAACCCATTCTAATCAATTTTTTGGATAAGGTTAGTCCACTCAAATGAGTACCACAAATGCCCCCATGAACTTCTTGTAAAGCTTTGTCAGATTCGTCACGTTCAAGACATCAAAGTAAAGTACCATCAAGACCATGGCAATAAAGGGTATCAGCTATAAGGGTATATTGAGAGGATTGTCGGATAAAGTTACATTTTTGGTTGCAGGACAAGTCAGGTGGTAATATATCATCTTTTAGGTATGCATAAATCTTGCCATACCAGGGTGAATCGGATCCTACTAGGTGGCAGATAATTTGGCTTTCAGGTGTGTCATAGGCAGGCGTAAATAATTGTTCCACCAGAAATTCATAGCGAGTCTGTTTGTCTGGGAGTTGTATCAATGAGGCGATCGTAGCCATAGCATCGGCTGCTTTGTTGTCAATCCTCAGAATTTGTGTGAACTGAATGTCCACAAAATACTTCTTGAAGTCATCAATCATCTTCTTATATGGTAAGAACTTGTCATCTTTAGTCTGATAATCATCATTGATTTGATTAATGACTAACTGTGGGTCACCATAACTTCTAGCTCGGTAATCTCCATTCCAATGTCAGCCCAAGATTAGTGCCTATTCTGCTATGTTATTGGTGGCATGGGAACACTAACCTATAGGGACCAGGAATGAAGGCCCTCTTTGAGGGGTGACGAAGAGAATGCCTGCCCCCGAGCCATGTTGAGTAAAAGAACCATCAAAGTATAAGGACCATGGCTGCTTAAAGTCTGCTGTGAAGACATCAGCATCTGGAAATTCAATGTGTAAAGGGTGCTTTGTTTGGAGAGGAGCGTCTGCTAGTTGATCCGCGATAACCTGTCCTTTGATTGCTTTGCGATCAACATAGTGGATGTCGAACTCACTCAAAATCATGATCCATTTTGCTAACCTTCCTGTTAGTGATGCTTTACTTAGTAGATACTTGAGTGGATCAATTTTGGAAACAAGCTTAATTGTATGAGTTAGCATGTAATGTAAGAATTTCTGGGAAGCAAAGACGACTGCCAAACAAGCCTTCTCAATGAAAGTGTAACTAAGCTCATGACTTGTCAATGTTCTGCTGATGTAGTAAATTGCCCGTTCTTTCCCTTCATGGTCTTCTTGTGCTAATAATGCTCCCAAAGATGTCTCGGTTGCAGCAATATACAGAATCAATGGTTTGTCTGGATTTGGTGGTACAAGAACTGGTGGATTCATCAGGTACTGCTTGATTTGTTGAAATGCCATTTCACATTTATCATCCCATCTAAAAGGAACATTCTTATGTAGGAGATGTGTGAATGGTAGACTTTTGTCAGCCAATTGTACAATGAATCTGTGGATAGACTGGAGTCGCCCTTGTAAGGATCTCAACTGACTAATGTTCTTTGGGGGAGGCATCTCCATGATTGCACAAAATTTAGCAGGATCTACTTCAATTCCCTTTTCTGAAACAATATATCCTAACAATTTTCCAGATGTGACCCAAAAACACATTTCTTTAGGTTTAATAACTTTGAATTTTCTTCCCAATCTGTAAATATTTGATAGTATGTCTATGTCCTTTCTCTGGTATGTATTTTTCCAATATGTCATCTGGAGATAATCTTCCATGAAATGCATCATATGAAAGATCAAATAAGGCTCTTGATAAGTAGCTCCAAAGATTTTTCAAGTTTTAGCATGATGACTCCAACAATATGTTCCCCACGGACAAGTGAAAGCTGTTTTCTCTTGGTCTTCTGGTGCAATCTTGATTTGGTTATAACCCGAGAAACCATCCATTAATGAGTACATGGCATGGCCTGTTGTTAGATTAACTATAGTGTCGATACTTGGAAGCAGAAAGTCATCCTTTGGGCAAGCTTTGTTAAGATCTCTGAAATCAGTGCATACTCTTACACGTTTGTCTAGTTTTGCTACTGGTACAATATTGGAAATCCATTCGGCATAGTCGATTGATCTTATAAAACCTGCATCGAGGAGCTTCTTGAGTTCTTCTTTAACCAATAGTGCAATATGAGGATTCATCTTTCTGAGTTTTTGTTTTACTGGTTTGGCTCCTGATTTGATAGATAAATGATGCATAATGAGATTAGGATCAAGGCCGGGCATATCTGCATATGACCATGCAAAATTGACTTGATTTTCCTTGAGAAAATTCATGAACTCTGGGATTTCTTTAGCTGTCATTGACTTAATCAGATCCTTGATTATTCAGAGTTGCAATGTTGATTTCCCTTTGTAGGTCAGCCAAGATGGATGACCGCCATGATAGTGTTCAGAGACAGAGTCCCACTGATGGTGGAAAAGGTTTCTACCATCCGACATTAACTCTTTTTATTTTGAACTTTTGTTTGATCATACGTTTATTCGGTTTTCACCATCACAGACCTTTTATCTTATTTCTCTTCATTTTTTGTTAGAGACTTGATTAATTTCCTAATTAAAGACTCTTGGCACCAAAATGCTAGTGGAACAATTATTTAGCATCACTCCATGGAAGGAAGTTTATGATAGTCATTGCTTGGAAAAATAGGTATATCCATAGGTTCGGTAAGATCCCAGTCAATGAGATCAGGATGGATTAAGGGTAGGACGTCGTCCGGTTGTGTAAAATTGGCGATGGTTAGAGTCAAGACAGAGTTATCGGTAGGATCCGAGATATGAGATAGGTCAATGATGGGACTATTCTCCTGATAATCTTGTTCATTAAAATCTGACTCAGTATCACTAGGCTCATAGTTGCTTTGTGGTTCAGATTCTTGTGGTTGGGATCCTGAACCTTCTCCTTTGATTAAGGCGAGCGTATACTTATGTATGACATCTACCTCTTTGTCTCTCCAAAATTTGTTATCATGGATGGTATCCCATTCATATTCAGTAGAATCTGTGTCAGAGTTATTTTCTATGTAATTCAGGACTAATACCAAACATGTTTCTTTCTTATCAGAACTTTCTTGCAATGTAAAAACATTACCTTGGGATTGTTTAGATTGGGTAGCCTCATAGCCTATTCCAGTTTTATCATATGCCGTAAGTCCTGGAAGATGGATAGGCTCAACTACGCCTTCTTTTCTCTTTCCAAGAGGACCATTATCATATCCCATCTTTTGCATGATAGAATATCCTTTCCCATATTGTTCAGTTGGTAAGGTGACGTTTAGAATTGCATCCTCTTCATCTTTATAGAGCCAATCTAGAATTGATGTATCCTTCTAAGATCTCCCATGGGAATTTTTCTTGATAAATTGTTGTCCATTGAACTTTGGTAGTGGGCTCATATATGTACTAAGGTTGATGTCATGGATATCTGTATGGAAGGTTTTCCATGTGACTGTGAGAGACGAGGGTAGATTACAAGACAAGGAATATTCTCTCAACTCCACTTTCCTTTGAACTCAGAAGTTTCTTGTCGCTTTTAGTTAGAATCACGTATTACGTAGCATGTTGAGAAGAAGTATCAGCAAGTGCTTCTCGATTATTTGGAACCAAAGTATCTTGATGAGCTTTGACATTGGTGCAAGTTTGGGCATTTGAGTTATCAGCTGGTATAGTAATTTCCTGTCCATCATACGGAAACTTAAGACATTGGTAAGTGGACGCAACAACTTCAGACCATGGGATCTGCCAGATCACTCCAACAAGATTTTGAAGCGTAAGATTCGCCTACAACTTCATAAAGGCAGGTATTTTTGATAACAGGTCCCACTCTGATTGGCAGCATGATTAGACCTTTAGACGTTCTCTCCTCATCATCATAGGCTTTAATGGTAATCTTCCTTCTTGGATCAATGGAGTCTTCGGCAAATCCTAATGCTTGAATCACCTTCAAAGTGCATATGTTTAGACCAGCCCCTCCATCTATTAGAACACGTTTGACATGGAATTTGTGGATCATGACCTCTAGGTATAATGATGAATTGTGGGGATGAGTTAAGGAAACATCATCTTTGTCTGAGAATGAAAGGCATGTGGGGGAGGACAAATGTCCTACCATGGTTTGAAATCGATTCACATCCAAATCCGCAGATACAGTCGTTTCAACAAGGGTTTTATCTAAAATTTCCCTATGTGCGGGGGAAATCTTCAGAAGTTCGAAAATGGAGATTTGAGCTAGAGTTTTTTGAAGTTGGTTAACTAAGTCATATTGGTGTTGAGGAGAGGTCTCATTGGATTTTGAAGAGGTACCTTTCAAAACAACCTTAGCTTGTGCTCTTGTTGTGATGTTCACTTGTCCATTGTCTAATTTCTCTTTGATTTTTATGACGTTGACTCGTTCATCGTCCGTATAGAGGTGACAGATTACATTATCATCAATTTGGTTCATAGTTTTGTTGGAAGATTCTCCCTTTTGATAATTTGGTAAAGGATTTCGAAATGCTTGGTGATCTTCGTTGGATTTTTGTTGTCCTTCTACTATGATAATGCCCTTGTCAATGAGATCTTGAATAGCATGTTTCAAACCTTGACAGTTGTTTGTATGATGCCCTCTGCACCTATGGTAATCGCAAAAACAGGCTTCATTCCATGATGGAGGTTTTACCTTAGGTTCGTAATTGCGTTGTGGAGGTAACATAAGGACGTTCTTTGCCATGACCTCTTTGAAAGCCGATTCTAAGGATTGTCCTAGTGGAGTAAAAGTTCTTCTATTGGAGAAGAATGGAAAGCGTTGTGGTTTCGTGTTTGAGGTATTCCCTGAAGCGTTGTTGTTGTTGTTGTTGTTGTTCCAGTAGTTTTGGTTGTTGGCAGTCCCTTGATTATAGTTCATTGGAGGGGGATGATTGTTTCCTTGATTTGCAACTGAATTGACATGGTTGTAATTATTGCTACGAGGAGTGTTCAAGATAAATGGCTTAGTTGTGATATGATTTGCATCTACAACACCATCATTTACAACATTCTTGTTGCGGGTCCAAAACTTAGACTTGTCCTGATTGTTGTAATGGTTAGATGAGGCAGGGTTGTCCCTATCAAGTTTTATGGTCCCTCTTTTGACCAAAGCACTTTCGATGGTGATGGCATCCTCAATCAATTTCTCAAAGGAAGGTGGACAGTGTAGATTTAAATGATAACTCATTTCTGAGTTGAGGCTATTGATGAAAGTAATCATTTTCTCCTTTTCAGGGACATGGTAGGGATACCTAGCAAACATTCTCCTCCATCTTTGAAGAAAGGTAGTGAAAGATTCCCCAGGTTTTTGCGTAACTTTGCAAAGATCAATCATGGTGATCTGGTGTTGAATGTTGTAGGAGTATTGTGTTATGAACAAATTCATCAGTTCCTCAAATGTTTGAATAGGAGGTGTAATCTTAAATAACCATTCCATAGAGTTGACTCCAAGGCTTCGAGGAAATAATCGCAATAAATATGTATCTTCGTGGGCAAATTCCAATGTCATGTTTCGGAAGTCTCTAACATGGTCAACTGGGTCTGATTTTCCATTATAACGATCAAATTTGGGGATTTCACAGTGTTTAGGAAATGGAATCATGTTGAGACTTCTATCAAAAGGATAAGGACATATGTCATCCAAAGTGTACTTCTTGGTTGTGGTTCCTCCTCGTAACTCTTTGATTTCTCCCTGCATTTCTCTAAACTCTTTTTTGAGGGAGGCATATTTAGATGGGGATGGCTCTTCCTCGATGGTTTTTAATTTCTCAGTATCAAAATCTTTAGGCAATTTAGCTCCTTGATCTGCTAGAAAAAGAAAGTATTTCTCTTTGTCACGTTGTATAATCTTTTCAACGGCTTTAAGAAATTTGGGATTTTGTTCTGCCTCTCTAAGTTCAAGTTCGTCGTCTTGTTCATCATCACTACCTATAGGAGTTTTGTTCATGTTTTTGTTCTTAAGTATCGAACTTTCCTCTCTGTCAGCCATATCGTTGTTATTGAAAAGGGGATTGTGACTTACACTAAAAAGAGGACTATCTCGTTCACCCTCTTCTTGAGGTGTTTCTCCTGCTTTGTTGTGTTGAGATCTCGTAAAAATAGGCATATGTAAGAAATCCTTAAATATGGTTGAGGGTCACTGAAGGATCTGATTGGGACGTGTTGAATATTCAATTGAAGGTTGTGGTACGTTCTCAAACTCAAGAGGTTGATTCAAATTATGACGTTGAGATAATGCTAATCTTTGATAATAAGCTTGGGTAGCTAAAGGTTCTATAGCATAATGGTCGGTGAATCCCCTAATGTAGTCTTGGTATCTATGGAGGAATGTGTGATAATGGAGCAAGACGTCTCGACTCTTATACAGGAATTCTCTGCGATCTAAAGTCTTCTTGTAACTTAAATTTGTTTTGGGCTTCTTGATCCTATTGAAAACTGATTTCTTGGTGAACTTGGTTGATTTCCACTTTCTTAACATGGGAGTAAAATCTTAGAAAGTCGGGTCGGTGACAAAAACCTAAAAGCGCTACTCTGTTTCTCAAATGCGCTACAAAAATAGTCAAATGCGTTGCAGAAAATATCATATGCGCAGAAACAGAGAACAAATGCGCAGCAGAAAATCCTAAATGCGCCGAAACAAAACACAGATGCGCTAGAACAGAGCTTAAATGCGCTGGAGTTTTCCCCTAGGTGGGCTAAAGTAGTTTATTTCTAGGACAATTTTGACCAGTTTTTAGCTGAAATTTGTCGTTTGTTCTGATGATCCAATATCCAATTATCGTTTGAAAGCGGGCAAAATGTACCGATTTAAGT